>BSQZ01000011.1:6325000-6337500 GCA_033239005.1 Lamellibrachia satsuma | reverse complement strand
GAAGAGACACAGGAAAAAGGACTCGTTTGAGGTTGGAGATTCTAGTGTACTAAATGTAAATATACTTGTACATTTCTAGATGTCCGGTGAATACTGCCTATTCCTAAGTAAAAACAAATTATAAATCTAAATGAAAATGTTCTGTGCTTTATTTAATAAGCGGGAAGAAGGCAGATCCCTGGATGACCCCATATACTGTTCGGGGGGTCTTTGCAAACTGCACGTACGAGGTGTAAATTGCACGTATGAGGTGTAAACTGCACGTACAAGCTAAATAAAGATGGCGACACACTCAAAAAGAAGCAACACGGGGTTAGTCTGAAAAGGTTTCACAAACGTCAATCCCACGAGAATGACACCAAAGAGGTCAGTATCACTATATATGCGCGCGTGCGTGCGTGTGTGCGTGCGTGTGTCTTTGCGTTTGTGTGTGCATGCGATGGTGCGTTTGTATTTTTCAGTAACTGTTTAATACAACTGATTGCGTTGTTGCATGCAAATGCGTGCTTGTAACTTCCTTATAACTAGGGGTGAAATAAAATAACAATAGGAGAATAGCATACAATATGATGATGCATAAACATTTGCTAACTCAGTATTACTGCATTATATAAACTGTAGCCAGCCTGACTATAATTTATTGTTTATTTGTTATCTTTAGTCAAACTACACTTACTTATAATATATTAATAATAATATCACGAAAAGGGTCGCGTAAGATTAATCATCACAGCGAGGGATCGCCGACGACTTAGTGTGGAAATGCAATATTTGATTCCATATTATATAATTTTTTAGTTTCAGAAGGAAAATGTTGATTCCGTTAAGGACACTGGTGTGACAGAAGGGAATGACTTTTTATTCCTACATACAACAGCAAAGTGGCGCAGATATCACACTGGGCGCCTCCAGCTGTCAGTACCGTAGCTAAAACTGACAGCGAGATGCATGAGAGATGCACTGGCACCGCTTTCATCCACTCCCCGGTTCAAAGGTGACGGAAAATGTTTCTTCCGGGCCATGAGTCTAGAATTAACTGGTTCTGGGAATAGCCATGTTGCCATCAGAGACAAAACGGTGCACTTCATGAAAGTGTCGCCACACAATGAAATAGCATTGAAGAACGATGCTGGGTGTGATATGTCAGTGTATCTGTCGTCAACCAGGATGACGGAAGAAGGCATATGGACCACGGACGTTGAACTAGTTGCAAGCGCAATACTGCTACAAACGACCATCTATGTATTTACTGGTAATGGTAATCGCAAACGGCTACCTTTGGGGAGGTTCTGTACCTCGCTAACCATTGCGAGTATTTCGAACGCGTGTTGGACTGTGCACCGCTAGTATAACGTGCAACGTGTACAGGGTGATAGTGCGCGTCTATTCACTTTGTGTTTTAATTACAATGTAATTGAAAGGTGCCCACGTTCATTTAATGCTTTAAGCTGGCCGAATAAATCGTTATTCGCGTAATTACTTTGCATGGTTTTTAGTTCATGATGTGCGTATATACATAACGTGCTTTAATTGTAAGGCAAAGCGTTTTTGGGTCCTGAGTGTTTTGAACGTAACCGTAGTGTTTTGAACTTGGGCATCAGAGTGAACGTACGTTCAAAACCCTCTAGTATTTTAAAACACTACCGTAGTGTTTTTGAGGTGAGTGTTTTGAACGTGCTATACCGTCGTTCGCCGTTATTACGACATAAGGTTTTTAAGGTTCAGCTCATACAGGCAATGCAAAGTGGCATACTAGCAACTGGCTTACCTTAACATGGTAACTAATTATGCTTTATTTGGCGCGTAGCTTGCAACAAAGTGGTTATATCCCAACAACCGTTGACTTTGTGAATGAAATAGGTTGTTACAATTGGTGTGGTACAAGTATTTGATTTTCAAATCACGAAGCAAACTTCAGGGAATATTTACCAAGAACAAACGTCTACTTCACAATGCAATACAAAATTATTAGTTTTGTTCCTCTAAAACAATTATCCAATTTGTATGTTTACTTTTCACTATTATGCACATTTTTGACAACATGCATGAAAACAGAAAAATCGTAATTTTGAAGATGGCTACCAATTGTGTTTTGTGAATTTTGACTGGAATAGTTTTGTTTAAAATCAAAATTATATAAAAACCAACAAACGAAAGATTACAAATTCTTTCACGCTATGTGCTTAGCAATATGATCATACCAAAAAAATTTAGTTTAGATAAATAAAGACTATTTATGCTGATGACAGACGATGCCACGATCAACAACAATTACTATGCCAAAATGGCGACGGCACGTGGCTGCCTCATTGTCGTATCTCGTTCTGTTCGAGATTTGAACCCGATCGGGTTATAAATAGCTAGATGGCAGCATTGAAAAGCAACGGTCGACAGGCTAGCTGGCTGCTACGCACAAATAACGGGTTGGGCGTTTTTGGCCGCTGTGTGTTACAAAAACGTGTGTGTGTGTGTGTGTGTGTGTGTGTGTGTGTGTGTGTGTGTGTGTGTGTGTGTGTGTGTGCGCGCGCGCGCGTGCGTGTGTGCATTTGTGTGTGTATGTGTGTGTGTGAGTGCGTGCGTGTGTGCATTTGTGTGTGCGCGCGCGCGCGTGTGTTTGTGTATGTGTGCTTGCGTGCGTGCGTGCTTGCGTGTATGGGTGTTTTCGCTACGATGTTCATGTCTAAGTGCGCCGATGTCTCTGTCAAGACAAGTGCATCTGTAAGCATTGGTTATCATTTAATTGATTTCCCAACGGAGCCAGTATCTGTTAACTCCTTAGCAGCTGACAGCTACCGTTAGAACGCTGCAATCGTCGACAGAACGTATTCGTCAAAGATAAGAGGCTGTGCTTCCAGGAACGTCTCTACTATTGACATATTGTTGTCTTCATTAAAAATTAACTGCGCATACCGCTTTGATATTCACGCCGCGTTACGAGTTCATCATCTTAGTACATTCAAAATTCACTCCCCTGGCATTCACGCCGACAGCAAAAAGACACATCTCACATATCGTGGGCAGATTCGCGTAGACGATTAAACCACGCGAGGATGATAAAATGTAATCGGTGGCACGAGTTGGCAGCCACCGGTGAACGACTGCTAAATGGCTTCTTCAGGTCTCACCCGTCGGACTGACTGCCACGGGGCAGCAGCCGCGCCCGTCAGACGTCGAGGGCCGCCGTTCGTTTCACTTGCACGGTCAACATGAGCCGCTTCCGCATCCCGCTCGACGCTAGCGTGGGTGGCCCGCCCTCTACACCGACCGCTCTTGCGCCTCGTCGACCACTTAATGTTGCGCTCAGATAAATTCAAGTAAACATGTTATGAATGTATGCGTGCCTGCGCCTACGCATTTGGTCTTCGCCCACGAGCACGCACGCGTACGCAGACAACCAGTAGTTTGCTCGCAAGTCCCTAATTTCTGATTCATGCATCCATTCATTCGCTCGCTCCCTCGCTCCCTCGCTCCCTCGCTCCTCTCCACCCACCGGATTAATGCTGATCATGAACGTGACGTCCGTCCTCTCGTCAATCACATGACGAAGTTACGACATTTGACCAAGGGTGACATTTTTGATTTTTCAGAGTTTCCAATTTCACTTCAAATAATGTTGACCAAACAATAAGTAATTTAATAGTTAATCTGAAGATTTCACAAAACTACATACAAAAGTTGCATAGAGAAGCAAGCGAGTTGCAGTAGAAACTAGGTAAGTTTGATATTTCGAAAAATTAATTTGAAATGAGACTAGCGAAAAAATCGATTTGAGTAGGGACCTTTTGGGAACGAAATCGGTTTTCAGAGTAGTTGGGCACACTGCCTAGTTCATATGTCGTTCCCACTCAGACCTAGCGCTGTGTTGATGGGTTCGATATATGCCTAGAAGCAACGCTCCGTGGACGCAACTACACACGTGCGTTGTTCGTTAACACGCAACAGAACACAACGCTCACCACTAAACGTCTGTGCTCAGCTGCACTTTTCAATAAACAGCCAACAGAACAAAACGCTCACCACTAAACGTCTGTGCTCAGCTGCACTTTTCAATAACAACCAACAGAACAAAATGCATCGACTTTGCTGAATTGTTCGCTAACGAACAGCCGAACACAATGTTCATATCTAAATATATAATTATATTATTATGATTTCTTCTGCACTTTCGTTAACAAACACCAGAACGCATCGAGCAAAACCAAGTAGTCTTTGCACTGTTGTACAACGCACGGAGAAACGCCAAACACGTTGATGCACCCTACGTTTCATATTGATCCCATATTTAGATTCAGCAGTCATTAAGTAGATTATCATATGCCCGTTTGCTGTTTTTTTTTCAGTGAACGCCTTTGAGTCGCCGAAGACGTGCTTATCTATAATCATAATAGACCACAGTCTAAAATAACATATGAACTCCATGACGATGTTCAAAGTACACTTGATAACAACATAATCACAATAACAAAAGAAGAAATGTTCAAGGTGTTAAATGAGAGTACAACAGAACGATTGACTGACCTGTTCAACGATGTAATGAAAGAACAACCTGCCCGCACAATGGAAGAATGGAGTCACAATCAAATTTTCCTGAAAAAGAAGTCTCGCTGATCGCAACAAGTGGACGGGGTATCACCCTCGTGCATGTGGCAAGAACACTATGTTGCAGAATCGTACCGAATCGCATAAGAGACGCTATTAAAAACATACTCACGGAAGAACAGGCAGGGTTTCGGCCATGAAAACCATGTGCTGACCAAATATTTAATTGCAGGATCATCATTGAGGAAACCTTTCAGTGACAATCACATGTCGGTTATCTAGTTTCAGAAATCGTGTGATATTTTCCACAGACCGACATTATGGGCAATAATTATGGTTCAGTGTTGACACCGATGTCAAACAAGGATGCAACGAGTCTCCTCTTTCGATCGATTGATTGGACTTTGGACTAGAGGACTAGAGAACTTGGACGTTGGACTAGATGACTTGGACATTGCAGACAATCTAGCACTAACAAGTACCACACACAAGGAGATGCAACGAAAAAAGAAAAATGTGAAATATTGGGCAGAGCAATAAGCAATGAGGCTGAAGATGAACAACAAAGACGAACACATTTGAAACACATGACTCTGACATCGTGATCAATTTGATTTGGGAGAGACGGCAACGGGAGAAGGTCAAACACGTAGCCTACCTGGGTACGGTGATGACAAGCGATGATTTAAAAAGATTTAACAAGATTTGCCATCCAAGCCAAAGGCCCAGATGGCAAGTGGACAAGGAAGCCATTGGCTTATCGAGAGTCCAACAATGTTCATCTACTTATAACCCGCCCTCCTAAGATATGTGTCAACCTTGTTTTTAAACATATTCACGTTGCTAGCAGTTACACAATCTGTAGATGAACTTAGTATGGACATAAGAACCAGATTGGCCAAAGCGGCAGCTTCCCTCATCAAAGTGAGCACATTAAACATTAAACATCCTGAGATATTAAACGAAAATTAAGATTAATAATTTAATTAAAAATCTGATGTATGGATCTGAAAGGCGCAGGTACACACGAGCAAAATAAAATAAACTGAACTCATTTGATACCAAACGTCTCCAAAAGATAAGAGGAATCCACTGGAAAGATCACAGAACAGAAAAAAGAAATAAGATAAGAATGTCAGCAGGAGGACATCTCGACAACCAGCAGAAAGAAGAAACTATATAATTACGCCATGTGGTGGGAATTACTCCTGAAAGATAACCTAAAAGCAATAGTTAAGTGAAATCCACATGGAAAGAAAAAATGGAAGACCGAAAGAAACTATATAAAGAGCTCTCTTAAAAGATGGAGCGGTTGTAAACCTGGAAACAGCAGACAAGATGGCCGCTTTGGCTCAGGGCAGAGGAAGGTGGCGTGCGACTGTTTCCGCCTTAATCGACGCCTTCTGCGCAAGAGGATGGAAAAAGAAGAATGTTGTTTCGTTGATGACACCACTAATCAATTCACTCACTCAAACCTGTTCGCTCCCATTGGAGCATAAGGCGCCTGCAAATCTTCACCAGCCAGCGCCGTCTTGGACGAGTTAGCGGAGTCCTTTCCAGGCCTTCCCTGTCAGCTTGGTTTCGTCTTCCGTGTATTTATTCGTCGTGATTCTGATAAAGACGTTTATCGCCAGCGACTTTGCAATGATCTATCATCTCGTATCTACGTCAAACGGCGTAAGGATGAACGCATCCGTCAATCCATTGACACGCAAAATAAATCTATTTATGCGACAGTTGATTTTTTAACACCAAAGTTCGAGTTTTTCTTTGTATTCACCCGGTTTTATCGATGCTAAAAAATTCCTAAACGCATTTTTTTCTTCCACAAAAGAGTCAATATCCCAAGCCTTTTGCCTAGGACACCGTTACATGAGACACTTTTCCGTGACATTCGTGTTGTGTGGTGTTTGCTCCACTAATTTAAGCTGAAACCCAAAGGGCAAACCATCCAATGGGATTTCTTGAGTAAACTAGAGAGTTGAATTAACAGAGAATAGCATCAAGTTGCAATATCCTCATAATGGCATCATGGTGATCTTTAAGGCGATGTTGGCTTCTCTAGCAGGTATGCTCTCACAATGATCTCAACGGGCATCCCATATAATTTTTATTTTAACTCCTCTACAAGTTAGGATAACGTCATAGATATGTGGACCATACGTTAGAACAATTTATTCAATGCAACACATTCAAAGATGACAAATGATGGAACATTATTATAATGTCAGAATACTCCTGCAAAGTCAAAGAACGAAGTAATGATAAATAAGGATACATTTTTTCCGATACATTTGTTCTGTTAGTTTCTTTCCGTTTACCTGTTAGAACATCTGCTTTGCATGTCAGAGTTGTGGATTCAAGACCCATACAAAGCACTGTACGTTTCGTGTAAGACAGGCTGTCCGCATGTGATACGTTGCATCCATCTTGACTCGGATGGATGACCAAGTTAATGTCGGCCCTGTCTCGTTAATTGGGGACGTAACAGAACGACTGAGGACGACATGTACCCTGGCAGTGATTACCCTCAGTGACATGTACCCTGGCAGTGATTACCCTCAGTGACATGTACCCTGGCAGTGATTACCCTCAGTGACATGTACCCTGGCAGTGACTACCCTCAGTGACATGTACCCTGGCAGTGACCACCCTCAGTGACATGTACCCTGGCAGTGACCACCCTCAGTGACATGTACCCTGGCTGTGACTACCCTCAGTGACATGTACCCTGGCAGTGACCACCCTCAGTGACATGTACCCTGGCAGTGACCACCCTCAGTGACATGTACCCTGGCAGTGATCACCCTCAGTGACATGTACCCTGGCAGTGACCACCCTCAGTGACATGTACCCTGGCAGTGACCACCTTCAGTGACATGTACCCTGGCAGTGACCACCCTCAGTGACATGTACCCTGGCAGTGACCACCCTCAGTGACATGTACCCTGGCAGTGACCACCCTCAGTGACATGTACCCTGGCAGTGACCACCCTCAGTGACATGTACCCTGGCAGTGACCACCCTCAGTGACATGTACCCTGGCAGTGACCACCCTCAGTGACATGTACCCTGGCAGTGACCACCCTCAGTAATATGTACCCTGGCAGTGACCAATCTCAGTGATATGTACCCTGGCAGTGACCACCCTCAGTGAAAGTCTCAGCATTGAAAGCTTGGCTGGCGATAATGTTCTGAACAGGTTGACTGGTTGAATGAGGCCTCACAAGACCATCAGATCAAAGTAACCAATATATATATATATATATATATATATATATATATATATATATATATATATATATATATATATATATATATATATATATATATATATATATATATATATATATACTCAGTTATTAGAAGGTTGCCGAGTACTGGAAACAACTAAGAATGTAAGAAACGGCATAAATCGACGCTGACACAAATGAAGTGGCTTAACCGTCCGATGCACTGGATAATCTGTACTAAATTCACAGGTTAGGTGAAGTCTCAAAATTACTCAACAATTTGATACTCTAACACACTCGTAGAGACACCGGAACAAATGTTGTTAACCGCGCACAATTCCAAGTCAACAGTCCGCCGTTGTAGCTTCTACATGGATCACGCTGGCGACACAAACTACCGTCAATTGTGTCGCGATGTAATTTCTGAAGGCTTCCGGAACGACCCACCACACACCATTTTGCTCCGAGAATCACCTTGGAATTTGGACGGCGGCAGTTTGGAGACCATTAGCTAATCCAGTATGTTGTCGCCAATCACGAGAAAACGCATTGTGCAGTGATTGTAGCGTCCTGGAAGGACGCGTGAAACACAACTACGACGCTTGGGTGACAGATGACGGGAAGCATCTTCCATGTTGATTTTCTCGAGAGAAAAAACTGTAGGATTTGACGAAAACGCAACTAAGGTTCGGTGACAAGACAATTATATTAAAGCCTATAGGTTTTAAATTAAAGTGTATAGGTTTAAGCACAAAAAACATTTGTAATTTTGTGCACAGGGTAGAATTGCCTGACTGACTTTTAGCGTCAGTCTCAGTGTACACAATAATTGTGTACTGTGGCCCGCTCACTGGCTCACATCTGGAAAGACGATGACATATGTATGAGCTTGAAGAAGAGATGTGTGTACTCCTTGTCTACAGCACTGCTCAGTGTGGCAGTGAGTCCTTGTCTACACACTGCTCAGTGTGGCAGTGAGTCCTTGTCTACAGCACTGCTCAGTGTGGCAGTGAGTCCTTGTCTACGGCACTGCTCAGTGTGGCAGTGAGTCCTAGTCTACACACTGCTCAGTGTGGCAGTGAGTCCTTGTCTACGGCACTGCTCAGTGTGGCAGTGAGTCCTTGTCTACGGACTGCTTAGTGTGGCAGTGAGTCCTTGTCTACACACTGCTCAGTGTGGCAGTGAGTCCTTGTCTACAGCACTGCTCAGTGTGGCAGTGAGTCCTTGTCTACGGCACTGCTCAGTGTGGCAGTGAGTCCTTGTCTACAGCACTGCTCAGTGTGGCAGTGAGTCCTTGTCTACAGCACTGCTCAGTGTGGCAGTGAGTCCTTGTCTACATCACTGCTCAGTGTGGCAGTGAGTCCTTGTCTACAGCACTGCTCAGTGTGGCAGTGAGTCCTTGTCTACAGCACTGCTCAGTGTGGCAGTGAGTCCTAGTCTACAGCACTGCTCAGTGTGGCAGTGAGTCCTAGTCTACGGCACTGCTCAGTGAGGCAGTGAGTCCTAGTCTACAGCACTGCTCAGTGTGGCAGTGAGTCCTAGTCTACAGCACTGCTCAGTGTGGCAGTGAGTCCTAGTCTACATCACTGCTCAGTGTGGCAGTGAGTCCTTGTCTACAGCACTGCTCAGTGTGGCAGTGAGTCCTAGTCTACAGCACTGCTCAGTGTGACAGTGAGTCCTTGTCTACAGCACTGCTCAGTGTGGCAGTGAGTCCTTGTCTACACACTGCTCAGTGTGGCAGTGAGTCCTAGTCTACAGCACTGCTCAGTGTGGCAGTGAGTCCTAGTCTACAGCACTGCTCGGTGTGGCAGTGAGTCCTTGTCTATAGCACTGCTCAGTGTGGCAGTGAGTCCTAGTCTACAGCACTGCTCAGTGTGGCAGTGAGTCCTTGTCTACGGCACTGCTCAGTGTGGCAGTGAGTCCTTGTCTACAGCACTGCTCAGTGTGACAATGAGTCCTTGTCTACAGCACTGCTCAGTGTGGCAGTGAGTCCTAGTCTACAGCACTGCTCGGTGTGGCAGTGAGTCCTAGTCTACAGCACTGCTCGGTGTGGCAGTGAGTCCTTGTCTACAGCACTGCTCAGTGTGGCAGTGAGTCCTAGTCTACAGCACTGCTCAGTGTGGCAGTGAGTCCTAGTCTACAGCACTGCTCAGTGTGGCAGTGAGTCCTTGTCTACGGCACTGCTCAGTGTGGCAGTGAGTCCTTGTCTACAGCACTGCTCAGTATGGCAGTGAGTCCTTGTCTACATCACTGCTCAGTGTGGCAGTGAGTCCTTGTCTACATCACTGCTCAGTGTGGCAGTGAATCCTTGTCTACAGCACTGCTCAGTGTGGCAGTGAGTCCTTGTCTACAGCACTGCTCAGTGTGGCAGTGAGTCCTTGTCTACATCACTGCTCAGTGTGGCAGTGAGTCCTTGTCTACAGCACTGCTCAGTGTGGCAGTGAGTCCTTGTCTACAGCACTGCTCAGTGTGGCAGTGAGTCCTTGTCTACATCACTGCTCAGTGTGGCAGTGAGTCCTTGTCTACAGCACTGCTCAGTATGGCAGTGAGTCCTTGTCTACAGCACTGCTCAGTGTGGCAGTGAGTCCTTGTCTGCAGCACTGCTCAGTGTGGCAGTGAGTCCTAGTCTACAGCACTGCTCAGTGTGGCAATGAGTCCTAGTCTATAGCACTGCTCAGTGTGGCAGTGAGTCCTGGACACTCAAGAAAGAGGATGAGAAACGTATTCACGCACTCGAGATGTGGGTTTGGCGCAGAATGCTCTGGAAAAGCTGGACACAGAAAAACAGCTGGTCCGAGATAAGGTAGGGTATAAGGGAGAAGAAGGTCTGCTATGTTTCTTTAAGAGAAGAGAGCTGGCTAAGTACGGCCATTGGGAAAGAACGATGTTGTACTTACCATCAGAGAAGAGAACTACCAGGAGTAAACGAAGAGGCTGAAGAAAATCATTGTACAGATGGTGGACTCGAAGTGGCAAGAGAGATTGTAAGGATGTACCAACGCCCTAAGTCAGACTATGACAACGCAGGACAAAATGAAAGAACCCGGCACTCACCAGGAGCAGATTCCAGTAGGAGACGATCTCACCCAGCGTCTTGGCCACTTCCGAACACGACGTCGCCACGAGCATGATCAGTTGCTGCTTCCGGTAGATGAGGTCGTAGAACGCCTCGGCCCCGTAGCCGGGGTCGCACTGTCGACAGACGACGTACGATACATGATGTCTTCTTCATAATCATATTCATTATATTCATAATTTCCATCATATTAGTCATATTCGTCATTCAGCATCGCCATCATCATTATCATCGTAATTGTTGTCGTCGTCCTCCTCATCATCATCTTAATCAGCGTTATTATCCTTATCAACAACATCAGCATCACCGACAACGATGACTGTCGAAATATAACAAATTATAGAAGCATCGTTGGAGCAGCAGCAGCAGCAGCAGCAGCAGCAGCAGCAGCAGCAGCAGCAGCAGCAGCAGCAGCAGCAGCAGCAGCAGCAGCAGCAGCAGCAGCAGCAGCAGCAGCAGCAGCAGCAGCAGCAGCAGCAGCAGCAGCAGCAGCAGCAGCAGCAGCAGCAGCAGCAGCAGCAGCAGCAGCAGCAGCAGCAGCAGCAGCAGCAGCAGCAGCACCAGCAGCAGCAGTAGCAGCAGCAGCAGCAGCAGCAGAGGACATCCGTTTATGGTAAAAAAATACAACCGCCAAATTGGTGTTGGTTGGCGAAAAGGTAATTCTATAGGCACCGTGGGTTGATACATTAATTACGGTAACAACTCAAGTAGTGTACTCCACAAACAGCCACAGAGCATTACTTTAACATTATTGGATAATTTGTGTAATCTATGTGTTCTTTCGCAGAGTAATTTGTCAATGATGACATAATCGCAGCTTCAATGGTTTTGTATCACTTCGGCATGATTACATAATACACACCATCGGCTTTTTGTGACCAGAGCATTACTTGATGGGCTATGATGGGAAGATATATGAGACGTTCGATAAAGGCTCATTCAGTAATGCCATTGTTTATTCAGTCATGAAAACATTGCTGTTTTGCATCCAAAAATAAATTATCAATCTATCTAACTGTGTCGTATTTATGTGGTTCTATCCTTTCCGATATATGGATTTCGCTAGTGTGATTACAATATGCTCAAAATCAACTGGTAGACTTGTTCCCATGACGTCAACTTCACTTTTTATGGGCAGAATTAAATTAAATGTATTTGTTCCCATAAGTTAACCATTATCTGTAGCCAGCTACTCATTTATACAGCTGATTCAATCATGGTTAACACGTTCAAACCCGTAATACATAAAAAAAACATAATATTGATCTAAATAACGTAACAAACATAAGAACTAATTCGTAAGTGTCTACATGATATTTCGATATTTTAAAAAAAATTTTGATTTTTATTAATTACGTTTAACACGTAGTTAGATTTCATGCTTTTTCGCCATTGCCTATTATATGCAATTCGATAGAGCAAGCTCCGTCATAATAATATTATTATGATATTCACCACAAAACAAAGTAGCAAATACGCCGAGAATATCTGAGTGTATTTGCTAGAAACAGCGCTATTTTTACTACCCAATTGACTCGCCTGCTCTATTTACTGTCTAAGCCCAGAGGAAGGTATAAATGAGGATATAGTGTCAGTGTAGAGAACCTAGATTTATCAGTAGAACATCAACCGCCAAAGTATTCCAGAACGCA
>BSQZ01000011.1:6272500-6320000 GCA_033239005.1 Lamellibrachia satsuma | reverse complement strand
CCAATGTGCTATTGGCAACAGATATACGTAATTACCTTGTGGGTGGATATCTCCGAGCATCCGACACTGCAGCGCGTCTATGCTACTCAACACAAAGGTACAGCGATGGTGCTGACAGGCATTGACAGATGCCACAGCTGGTTGCTAATGCGGCACATTAGGAGAATAAAGTAAACTACTGTATTAAACTCACATATTCGACAAAGGTGCACAACAAGCGCTGATTATACCCGTTGACCACTGCGTTTGTGCTTAGAACAGACTCCATGTCATTCACTAATTAGCGTTCCTGTATTGTGGCGACTATTCCATCACCTGTAGTGACCAAAACTGGATGTACGCGTAATTAGAGCACTGCTCGTTAACTCGGCAATACTGGCAGGCATGCGATCCGGCAGTTCTGTTAACGAGGCGTGCCGTTATTCCATCTACATGTCTAACAGAAGCACGTCTATGCCGGGGGCGGACGCGAAAAGCACGCGGGGACGGTGAGAAAGAGCGATCACGGGTGAAGTAGGGCAAAGATCGGCGGAAGTATGCAGTGGACTGAGGCACACGACTCATACTGGGCGTGTAGAGACGACGTGTCATGTGCAACGTGAAAGGTAAAAGGTAAAGGTATGTTCTTATATAGCGCGGTATCCGATCCATAGGACTGCTCAAAGCCCTTTACACTTCACCCCCTGGCAGACCTGTTCATTCCAAGGCCATCTCAACTTCTTTGGGAAGTATTCAGCCACGCTGCAATTGCTACGCGAAGACTATTCGTTCACATATCCACCACTGTCTGTATTGCCAGGTACTCATTTATACAGCTGAGTGAACTGTGGCAACGTGGGGTGATCAAACTTGCCAAAGGTTCGAAGCGACCGCAGTGGGATTTGAAACCGGGTTCTCTCGATTGAGAGTCCGGCCTTCTAACCGGTATGCCATCACGCCCCACAACGTGCATTCTGCGTACGTGCTCTTGCTCACACGCACACGCACACGCAAGCGCACACGCACAAGCACACGCACACGCACACGCACACAAACAAACACACATACACACTGTGAAAACACCGATGTACAAGACAGCGAATTCCTGGAGCAAGACGATGGTAACATACGACGGCAAAAGCGGAAGAGAGACACGCGGTGGATAAGACGCTGCCTACAGCGACCGACACGAGAGATAGGACTGAGACCGACATGACAGGTTATTTTCTATTCGACAACAATCTGAGCCCTGTTGGCGCCACGATGGAATCGTTAACTAAACAATACGCACATTAGACACATTAGACATGATGTAAAATGGAACTCCACAAACTAAACCTCCATTTCAATGTGTACTTACTTACTCTACGCCTGTAAACAGTTACATTTCCCACCATTCCCAATCCATCAATCCCCCCAACAATTCGCAGTCTCCAACCACCACACCCTGACACCAATCCACCTCACATCCCACACCCAGGCAATCAACAACACCCATATCGATCTAACCCCACAGTTCCGCTGGACTCTACGTGGCTGGTATTATTTAAACCTAATTATTAAAATTTAACAATTCGACAGGAACATAGAAGCAACATGAATGTGTTTTATTTTTATCAAAGTGCTTAGAGTATCGTGTACAGAAAAGCAATTGTGGAAGCATAAGAACAGTTAACCATAAAAGGAAAGTCATGAGCGAAGTCAGGGAAAGACGAGAAGAATTTTTATGTAACGTGAAGAGAAAGAGAACAGTAGAACATCTAGTGACGACGGGGAAGATGGAGGGAAAAAGAAGCAGAGGTCGGAGAAGAATGAGAATCCTCGAAGTCTAGGTGCCTGGTGGTGATGTACTGTAGCAATACCGAGTATTATACCTGACGAAGATGGCGACGGAAGACACTGTTACGACACTCATTGCACGGAACATAGGCACCCACTCTATAATCAACGCGACCGCGGAACACGACGGCTGTAGTTATCGCCTCTGCAACCGTGCAAGTTTCCAACCGCTTCTGTTGTAATCAGCGGGCGCCGCGACCATGTATTGTTATGCAGCTAGCTTCGGCATGATGTAATTGTCTTTTTCACATCGTCTAAGCAAACGCGTAGGCAAATTGGTTTTGTAACTGGCCATATGTGGTTCAGCAAACTCGTTTGTCTAAGATTGTTTGCAATGTCGTTTATTCTGCTACTGGCCAGCATTTTCGTTTATTCACATGCGCAAACACCAGCCAGCCAGCCAGCGAGTCAGCCAGCCAGTCAGCCAGCCAGCCAGCCAGCCAGCCAGCCAGCCAGCCAGCGAGCCAGTCAGCCAGCCAGACCGACAGACAGACAAACAGACAGGCAGACATACAGATAGTCAACACCAACCAACCAACCAACCAACCAACCAACCAACCAACCAACCAACCAACCAACCAACCAACCAACCAACCAACCAACCAACCAACCAACCAACCAACCAACCAACCAACCAAACAAACAAACAAACCAAACAAACAAACAAACAAACAAACAAAAAACAAACAAAAAACAAACAACCAACCAACCAACCAAATCAATCGATCGATGGATCAATCAATCAATCAATCAATCAATCAATCAATCAACCAATCAACCAATCAGCCATTCAGTCAGTCAGTCAGTCAGTCGGTCGGTCGGTCGATCGATCGATCAATCAATCGGTCGGTCGGTCGGTCGGTCGGTCGGTCGGTCGGTCGGTCGGTCGGTCGGTCGGTCGGTCGGTCGGTCGGTCGGTCGGTCGGTCGGTCGGTCGGTCGGTCGGTCGGTCGGTCGGTCGGTCGGTCGGTCGGTCGGTCGGTCGGTCGGTCGGTCGGTCGGTCGGTCGGTCGGTCGGTCGGTCGGTCGGTCGGTCGGTCGGTCGGTCGGTCGGTCGGTCGGTCGGTCGGTCGGTCGGTCGGTCGGTCGGTCGGTCGGTCGATCGATCAATTAATCAATCAAACAATCAATCAGCCAGTCAGTCGAACAACCAGACATCCAAACAACCAAATGTTTCTTGCTATGTATGCATGGCTACCTTCAAAGGGCTCGACAACCAGATTTCCGCTTCCACGACACAGCTTTCCATTTCGTCAAAACAATTTCTGCGATGACGTTAACGATGACAAAACGTCCAGCCGTCTTGATGCACGAGGCAGAGTTAATAGTGCATCTTATGCGTGTCCGTGAACGCAGTAATTGAGTCGACGTGATAGGGCTATTGGTATTGAGTACATGGTGATGACCAGTGCTTTACGAGAGAACTCTAACGGCCGACATCATTTACCGTTAGTAGGTTCTTGGGAGGTCGTAAGCGTTGAGAAACAACATAAATAGAAGCAATGTTGACCCGAGGAGAAACAAGACTGTTTACCGGTGTTGTGGCGTCCGTGCAACTCGCACGGAAATTGTGTAACACAGTCCGTGTTACAATCTCGGTGCAACTCACACGGAAGTTGTGTAACAGTGTCCGTGTTACAATCTCGGTGCAACCCTCACGGAAGTTGTGTAACAGTGTCCGTGTTACAATCTCGGTGCAACTCACACGGAAGTTGTGTAACAGTGTCCGTGTTACAATCTCGGTGCAACTCACACGGAAGTTGTGAAACAGTGTCCGTGTAACAATTTCGGTGCAACTCACACGGAAGTTGCGTAACACTGTCATTGTTACTATATTTCCTACAGACTTAACACTAACAGGGAGTGAGTTCCACAGAGTTGGTGCAGCAACTGAAAAGTTCGGAACGAAAAGTAGAATAGAATTAGATGATCGACGCTGTCTGGCCTGTCTTGCAGGAGTGGACAATGAATAGAAATATGATGGCTGCTTGGATGAAAGTGCTTGACAGGTAACTGTGCAGATCTTACAAATAATGCGATATCGGACAGGGAACTGAATGAGAGAACAGACGAGGCCTGGCAACTACCATTGTCAAACAATATTGAACACGTTCCTTAGAGCAATATTGTGAAAAAAGGGAATTGCACTAGTCAAGTCTACTACCAACAAGAGCAGTTGCAATGGTTTTGGCAACAGCACAATATATATACCAGTAGTACGAATGTGATAAAAACAGCAACGACAAGTTTGTGAAATATGCTGTCTAAACCTTTTATTATTGTCAAATATGATTCCTAAATTCCGTGCTGAAACAACCGGTGTGAAATTCTGGCTCAGCATAGGTGTCGGGAAAAAAACAATAAAGTTTACCACGTTGCTTCCAGTGGAAGATATCATTTAGACAATCCATGAGCTGGTGTAAAGATCAGTTTGTATCCGGGGTGGCCAAAGAAAGGTAAATCTGGAAATAAAGCGTAGATTCAAAATAGGTATGCATCTGTTTTCCTTAGGCAAAGTTGGCTTCTTAAGAAGTGGGTTGACTTGCGCTTGTTTGAAGGTAAATCAAACTACAGCACAGTGCTGCATTTTTATAATATTTGTTATTAGGTAAAGTAATGTATCAAGACTTTGTATCAAGACTTTCAGCAATGTAGTCGGTAATGTCGCACCTTTGGCAGTGGTATATTGCAGTAAGAAGCGGATTCGAAGAATCGTAGGTATTTTGGCGATGACATTCCCGAAACACCGGTCGTCATATTAATATTTGGCAAAAAATGCCAATTTTAAGGTGGCGGTGCATTTTGTTCAGAACTTTAGACTGTCCAGTTTTCTTGTAACCAAGCAATACGTCAGCATGGCTGCCAGTGAAATACTATACTGTGGTCTGTCTTCTCTACCACAGCTACATTTGTGGACACTTTTCTGTTCCATACACATTACCGATTTATATTATAAAAGGCACCACTTCATATTTCAAACATGCCACTAGATATTTGGCCTGAAAACTTATTTATGATTATCATTTTATCAGGCTATGTTTTCATATGTTTTCCTGAAATAATTAGGTGTGCGATACATCCAATCAAGACGTTTGTTCGAACGAAATAAAAAAAACATTGATAAATACGATAATTGAACAATCGACGTTAAATAAATGTCTTGCAAAGTTTCCGTTTCTTAAAGAAATGTCTCGATGAATCTGTCGCTTGTTGGTGACGCAGACCAAGACACCGCAACGATAACGAGTCGGATGTCGCAACGTGGTTATCGATAAACTTCGTACTGAGGATTGTGTAAACACAATTATAGACAGTCATCCAGTTACTCTTGGCGTCGCGTGTCCACAGAATCCCGCCGCGTGTCCACAGAATCCCGTGGCGTGTCCAAGGTCTGGCAATTAGCCAACGTTACGTAGAAAACGAAACACCTGGGTGGAAGACGTGAACTAAAGCGAAACAGATGAATAAAGGTGGAGCGAACTGGAGAAGGAGCACTGCAAACCATAGAGAGGAAAAGAACGAGATGGTTATGTCATAGATAACAATAAATAGCATGGAACGCACAGAAAGACGTGATAACGACAATGAAAGTAGAAATGACAGTAAACGTGAATATAAATAGGCAATGAACAGTGACGTCATTAATACAACGAAGACGCAGACGCGATATTGGTAGTGATGAGATTATAGCATGCGCTAAATGCTACGAAGTATCCACTTAGGAATAACCAATATTGCGCCGCGGCAATTATCGCCCGTATACACAGTTGAAGATGGTCCGTGGGGAGTCTAGTCAAGTGTAGATCTCAGTTAAGATTGACCCACTCATACTACGGAGGGATTGCCTTGTGGTGGCGCATTAGAACAGATTCGCCCGAAGCGAATTGCTAATTACCGTAAAAACATTAAGAAAAACCTCAGTTATCGCCCATCGATCGGAATGCACGTGGGGGTCATTAAGTGTCCAGGTTCGCAGACAGCAGATGTTGAATAATACACTCCCCAACAGTGGCGCCACTCACTATTTCACTCTACAACTTGATTATACATTCAAAATCAGAGGTTCCACACTTGGGGTACGCGTACGAGGTTTTCCAGGAGGTACGTGGAGGGTTGGTTGAAGCTAAGGTTACGTGCAATGGTGCAAAACGTGTGTCACTTTGTGTGGTACACGAAGGAAAAAAATGTGTTTCTGTAATACTATCAAATTTACATAAAACATTCTTGTCAAGCAAACATTCAACTCTATTAGAAAACCACCTACATTTTCCCAGTTAAGATACTTCCAATCTAAATTATTCGTACGTTACGACGATTTCGCCTCGTTTCAAAGGTTAGTGCCTGACTAGTAAACGTCATCAAATACAACACCCTCAATACCAAGTTCTACTGCCTGTTGTGCGGATGTAGAGGTCCGTTGACTCTCGTGGGGAACGTGATGGCGCAGAAAGATGAGATCACCAATTTGTTTGAACCGCGTCGGCATGAAGTAGTTTCGACAATTCATTGAAAAACTCTCGGATAAATGTGACTCTTGATGCTAGCTTGCTTGAAAAACATCGTTTTCCACCTGAACTCGCTTAACTAGTCACGGCCCGTTCACCACAGTGATTGATTCCGTGGACAACGTACAAGCAGGCAGAATCAAAGAAAGGCACTTCAACATATTTAAAATGTTAAGCGCGGCGCTTCAGGATGAAGATGCGGGACATGGATTCCATGCGGAATTCTCAATCCGTGTGACGGTGCGATCTCTAACAGACGGCGTACAGGAGGACATGTTGAAGTTCGTGAACGATCCCACCGCACATGATGTATTTGAAGCTCGTACCCTGCCAAAGGTTTGGTCTAAGATGAGCGAATCATATCCATGTGTGGCTAAAGTGCCCATGAGGCTATTGCTGAAGTTTTCATCTACATGTCTCTCCGAACAAGGATTCTTGTCAATGTTCTGCACGTAAACTAAATTAGTTTCGTGCCCGACTGTGCATTAAGGAAGACCTCCGCGTCTCCTTATCTAAAACTGTTCCACGAATCGACGTCACTGGCATCATATGTTCCGTATCGACCGTGCTGAATGGTGTGTGGTATATGATTCTATGTCACCATCACGGGATACCCGGCCGTTCGTTTCAGGACAGGGGGTACACGGCCGTTCGTTTCAGGAGAAGGGGTACACGGCCGTTCGTTTCAGGAGAAGGGGTACACGTGTAGAAAAATGTTGGGAACCGCTGTTCAAAATGGACGACTGACGGAGTGGTACGAACGTTGGATAGGCTGGGAAAAGCAATTGCTGTTGGCGACTCGTTACGCATTGTATTTGTTCATTTGAAGCATAGTTCCAAACAAAAAACACCTCTATCGAGTCTCCAGTAAAATTTCAGCACAAAATAATATCCACAATTTTATGCAGTTGAAAGGGAGACGTTTCTTAATAAACATTAGGAGTTTAGCAATTGAAATATAGACACACACACAATCTGCATTTAAATGTAAGTTGTGGCAGGGTTGATATGATAAATATTCACGTACCTTTGTATCATTGTACACCAACTCGAGTTGGTAGCCGGGCACGTAACGTTGATCGTTGATGTGACGTAACGCCAACAGGGCAGCCGCTAGTTCGGACTGGTCGTTCGAGGATGGAATCCCGCCGCTCAGGTCGAACAAACCCCCAATGAACAGCTTCTTTAGTGTGGTGCGAGAATCGTCAGTCTCCTCAGTCGAGTTGTTCCGCTGCGCCTGCGCAGTATACCCGGACGTCTGTGAAACCGGAAGTTCCGTAACGAATTCGTCCGAGTCCAAATGTTTCGGTTTACGCAAGGTCCTGATTTCCGGAAACGCGTGACGAGACGGCGACAGCGTCACCGTCGTCGGGTGCGTCCCGGTCGGAACCGGAAACAGTGTCCTCGTTGGTGACACGTTATACTCGACCGTGTCAGTGGTGACGTATGTCGGTCGCGTGACATTAGCGACTGTTTCGGCTTGCAAGCGAGACACGGTGTCGCTGGTGCGGGCGGGGACCGTCAGTCCGGAAACGAAGGACCCGGGCGATGTTTCCCGGGCCCACGTCGGCCGTCGTCGGTGTTGGCAGGTGCAGCTGCTAACCAAACACGCCATGGCGATGTGCATCAATAGAACCTCTCCACTCATCGCTCAGTCGGTTAATGACATCAGATAAGACACTGGCATCATATGTTCCGTATAGAACACAGGAAACTGTTTCATTTGACGACCGGTCCGTCTCCGCTGCTGTCGCTGCAACACATATGAAGCAACAATTAGGCCTAGTACACCGGCTACAGGCCCCCGCGCCCGGCCACCGCTGCTGTTAATTCAGGATTAAGATATTCGCCACTCGGGTACGCTGCTCGCACGCCATTTGGCTTTGGGGTATTCGCAGCCCGAAAACCGCGCACGCATACTGCATCTCCAAAGTGGTGCACTCAGCTACAACTACTCGAGTCAAACACACATTAGAAGTGGACCAGTGATCACACGCACAGAGTAGGTGCTGCACTCCAAATGGATTGCCGGCAAAATGTACCCGGAATTCATTCACATATATAAAAAATAGGTCAGTAGTCGTTAAATAGATTTCTTCGTTACATTGAAAACAAATCGGGTCCATTTTCACGAGGAGGGGTGGCCGATTTTGGACGGTGAAAAATGGACCGAGGTCCATAACTACAGGAGTCCATTTAAAATCTCACGCCGGCGTCCAACTATGCCACAACCAGCGATGCTCTCGTAACTGCAATGAGGTTAATGTGTGATAGTTCAATAAACGACTCGCCAACCCGTTGACGCCAACTGCTGTGACAAATGGCGATTCTATTGACCATTCACTGAACATCGATAGTTGTTGCGCTATATTTTGTAGTCTGCAGGCTTGAGTGGTGTGTAGACGAGTAGACTGAACTGTCCACGTCATCGAACTAGTCTGCCTGCCTATGAAAGAATAGTCAATAGAACCGCCATTTGTCATAGGAGTTGTTAAGGGACGGTTGTCGTTTACTGCAGTATTATATACTCCTTTTGACGCACCAGGGTAACAGTGTCTTCGTGTACCTGCGCGTACAAAAATGGTCAATTTACATTCATGCAAACGCCACAACTTGATTGTTCTGTTAAGGTGTTCCCAGCGCGGCTTTGAACTGTAATGCGGAAAAAGCACGCTCAGCGTCCGTTTAGAACAATCACGGGTCACGGCAGGTCTGTTGAGCGCACTAATTGTTAATCATTAATCATTAATCTGAACGTGCGCAGGACATTGGGTTCCATCTGACACGGCTATAAGCGAATAATAGGGAAACATTAAAACTCCATCTTCAACTGATTTAGCCTATCGCACATCACATGACAAAATGGTGACAGCCGTGAGTTTTCAGCGTTTTAATTTTTACTTCAATAAATGTTTGACCAAACACTGAGTAATTTAATAATGTGTGCGATGATTTCACAAAAACTACATTATACAAATAAGCTAAATAGGTTTGATTTTTCGTAAAATGAATTTGCAAAGATACCAGTTGAGGAGCGACCGTCAACGAAAGCCCCGATAAGTGACCGAGGATAAGGTTTATGCATTTCCTTATATAAATGTCATGCAATAATATATATAATCGTAGTGAATTCATACACATGTTTTACGCAAAACGCAAAACGCAAAGCGAACATGATGAGCAAAGGCAGTGACGCGTTAATTTGTATTCGCAAAACTGGTAGGTAATTAATGTATAAAATTGATACAAATAAACAATAACCTTATTAAAATTAACATGTAAATAATTGCACGTTTTGCTGGCAATTTTATGACTTGCTCGACAGACAGACATACATGTTTATTGATTTAGTTGTACAGAATAATACAAAAACAGCAATATTATATATACATATATATATATATATATATATATATATATATATATATATATACATATATATATATATATATATATATATATATATATATATATATATATATATATATATATATATATACATATATATATATATATATATATATATATATATATATATATATATATATATATATATATATATATATATATATATATATATATATATATATATATATATATACACACACACATATATATATATATATATATATATATATATATATATATATATATATATATATATATATATACATATATATATATATATATATATATATATATATATATATATATATATATATATATATATATATATATATATATATATATATATATATATATATATATATATATATATATATATATATATATATATACATATATACATATATATATATATATATATATATATATATATATATATATATATATATATATATATATATATATATATATATATATATATATATATATATTAATATACGTCATAATTGGAATATAAATAATCGATTATTACATATATAATCAGAATCAAATGTAATTCAGTAGTTTTAGGTAATTATATCGCCATTGCATTTAGTACTGTGAGTAATATAAATATTAACATGGATTGAATGTTCAATACCATTTACGAATTGTTGACGATTTCTTGCGACCGTTGTTGCGAGCGGTTATGAGTCGGCCACCGTGTCATCGCATCGCACAGATAAATCAGTCAAATCGACGTGTATATCGACGCAACATATCAGGGGAAATAAAAATGATAATAATAAAAGCAGACACGCCACGAATAAAACCAGCAGACGCAGATTTAAGGCCGATGTAGCGCTACGGGATCAATACGCAGCTATCGGCGTAGCATCAGAGACTGCTACCGTTCACCAGGCATGCTACCGTTCACCAGGCATGCTACCGTTCACCAGGCATCCCTCTTTCGCTTACAGGGATAGATCATTAATTTATTTCCGGGTTTATATCGTGCGAACGAAGTGCCAGTGGTGTCGACACGGTACCATTTTCGGGGATTTTCTGCACCCTGAGAACATATATATAATATATGTATGCGTGTGTGCGTGCGTGTGTGTGTGTGTGTGTGTGTGTGTGTGTGTGTGTGTGTGTGTGTGTGTGTGTGTGTGTGTGTGTGTGTGTGTGTGTGTGTGTGTGTGTGTGTGTGTGTGTGTGTGTGTGTGTGTGTGTGTGTGTGTGTGTGTGTGTGTGTGTGTGTGCGTGCATATGTGTGTGTGTGTGTGTGTGTGTGTGTGTGCGTGCGCGTGCGTGCGTGCGTGCGTGCGTGCGTGCGTGTGTGTGTGTGCGTGTGTGTGTATATACAAACATTAATATCGTCATAATTGGAATGCAAATAATCGATTATTACATGTATAATTATAAGCAAGTGTAATTCAGTAGTAATAAATAAATAAATGTGTCTGTGTTCATCTGCTGCGCATGTCTGAAGACACCCCTGCAAGAAGAGCATTGGCCGAAGGATATTTGGATGAGCGAAGACCCAATGGCCGTCCAAAGCTAACCTGGCTGGCCCTGATGAAGCAGAACCTGGTAAAACACGAAATCAACTGGAATCGAGCTAAGGAACTGGCACAGGATCAGGTCTGGTGCAAGTCTTTTAAGTGGAGAATAACTGTAGCGATGGAGCAGGCGTGTGGAAGCTGAAGGACTATGCATCTTCCATGTTGATTTTCTCGGAAACAAAATGGTAGGATTTGACGAAAACGCCGCGGTCGGTGACTAGACAACAGTCAAAGTATTTGTATTAAATTAGTTTGCATTAACACCGAATAGTTATTTTGCGAACAAAGTAGAATTACTCCTGATTGACTTTTAGCATGGCTTTAAACTGAAAATCAACAGCGCTCGTGCACAATACCCTTACACTCGTGGGTCAGTTAGTTTAGCAGAAAATTAATTAAGATTATCTAAGAAATCAAATATACCTGTTTGTGCACATTTCTGTTACGGCAATTTAATTCTTATCGGGCTCTTTGACATTTTGTTACCAATTAGTCGAGTTCCAGTTCTTATGTGTGGATTGCTCTTTTGTGTCTTGTACGAAATGCGTGAATCATATCGTGTTAGCCTGCGGTGTAAACTGATATAGTGTTATCGACTAAATAAGTCAAGTACGATAAACATAAATTAGGCAGAACGGGGAAGATATCCACCTGTGAAAACATATGTGCTAAATATGTGATATGTAATAAATATACTTAATAAAACTAGCAAGTTGCAATAATCGTTACATGGTTAACATATTATATACTTTTCAGAACATTACTGACGAGGATGAAGTCCGCCAAGGCAAAGATGGAGCATCACTCTGCCCCAGGAGCTCGATTCGTGAACTGCAGATCATAACACCGTAGCGCCAGGAGGTTCCGGTCGGAACTGAAGTTTGTATGTCTGAATTCTGTTCTTTCTATTCCCTCTGCGCCTTGTTAAGACGGCGGTCTGAATCGAAACAGGCCGTTGCACTGTATGGATAGCACGGCGCCAGAGACTGGCAGACTGGCCGATCGTCGGCCCGGTCCTCCAAGCTCGTGATGTTTATCTGGCCTATTAACGGAAAATCTTCATGGCGTCGTCTTTCAAGAGCTTTCTCTGGCTGCCACGAGTTCTGTGACTGTGACCCAAAAGGAAGAAGAGGACTTGTAGGGGTGGAAGTCGGATGGCTAAATATGATCACCTAAATATGATCACATTGAAAAGGCTTTTTTCACGTGGTGTACGAAGCAAGACACCCAGCTATTGTGGTTAACGGCCCAGCACAAAACATTCGTCGGAAGGTAGAATGTGGAGCGGAGTCACAACAAAGAACGTAAACAAGAAGCCTGAAAACTTCAAACAGACGCGATCGCAGCGCCACTCAGCGTCGACTATTTATTTAGATTATTTGACGTATTATCGATTGTCACGTCACGACGGCGCTGTTTAAAAAATATGATATATGCCATTATTAAATCCTTTTTACAAAACATAAGAAGCTCTGTGTTCTTCCAACCGAAACGTTGGTCGGGCGACACAGTGTCTCCCGACCAGCTGGGCAATTAATCGCTCGTGTAAAAACGATGCGAGACCGATTAGCTATGCCAATTCGTGGTTACGACTGTATCGCTTGAACTGCGGCTGGGCCCAATTCGAGCGTCTGTCGGGCAACAGTTTGAAACTGTGACCAACCAATTACAGCTGCGAACTAGTGCAGATGTACCAGTCGTGACGTAATCAGAACTCAAATGAGCATTTGTGCCAGTCAATTGGCCGCACTTGCAGTGCTTAGACACGTCGCTCGTGTGAACGCACACATAATGTAGCTGTGCTTTGTCATTCGACACGGTGTCTCCCGATCAACTGAACAATTAATCGATCGAGTAGACGGGCCTTTACTAGTAAAACCAACACACGCAAAACTACCTCATTTTATGAACAACACTTAACAACTACTTCTCATTAAACAGTCATCACCAGATGGCGCTGTTTCAAACATGTCGCACAGACATCGAAGTCGGTCATATTATTTACGTTCTTTGGTCGCAGTTTGGTGCGTGAGAAGCCCAAGGCCGAGCTTTCATTAATCAACTGACGTGATTTGCTGACGTTACACCCACGTCGCTGATAGTGACGAACAACTTGGCGACGGTAATACACGTTCTAATTTTTCCCTGGAGAAGCACACACAATCATCTTTATTTGTAAGTCAATCTATTGTCCCAACCCCTCGTATAGTAGACCAGATAAGAGCCATTTTTTGAGAAGAATCTTTCATACAGTGATACAAGCATGACACTTGGCACGGATATTCTCACTTGGCCAATTTCTCCTGCCAGTGTCCATTTCAACATATATATTGATATAGTTAACTGATTTGAGTGCTCCCAATGTTTATTTCTATGTGTTTAAACATACTGAAGCTAAATGTGCTACTTAGAAACCTCTATTCGGCCATGTCTCCCTTGCTTTAATTATTTTGATTTTTGTTACCGTATTGCGCGTTGCGCGGTTGCAAGGTAGCATGGGTGATTAGACTTGCACTTGCCGCCCTCTTTGGTCTCCCCCTTTGACACCCCCTTTAGCACCCCCCTTTGGCCTCCCCTTTCCTTAGGCCTCCCCTTTGGCCTCCCCCTTTGGCCTCCCCTTTTGGCCTCCCCTTTGGCCTCCCCTTTCCTTAGGCCTCCCCTTTGGCCTCCCCCTTTGGCCTCCCCCTTTGGCCTCCCCTTTGGCCCTCCTTTGACCTCCACCCCTTTGACCTCCTCCCCCTTTGACCTCCTTCCCCTTTAGCCCCCCTTTGGCCTCCCCCTTTGGCCTCCCCCTTTAGCTTCCCCCTTTGGCCTCCCCCTTTGGTATCCCCCTTTGGCCTCCCCCTTTGGCCTCCCCCTTTGGCACCCCTTTGGCCTTGCCCTTTGGCCTCCCCCTTTGACCCCCCCTTGGCCTCCCCCTTTGGCATCCCCCTTTGGCCTCCCCCTTTGTCCTCCCCCTTTGACATCCCCCTTTGGCCTCCCCCTTTGGCATCCCCCTTTGGCATTCCCCTTTGGCATCCCCTTTGGCATTCCCTTTGGCCTCCCCTTTGGCATTCCCTTTGGCCTCCCCTTTGGCATCCCCTTTGGCATTTCCCTTTGGCCTCCCCTTTGGCATCCCCCTTTGGCATTCCCCTTTGGCCTCCCCTTTGGCATCCCCCTTTGGCTTCCCCCTTTGGCTTCCCCCTTTGGCCTCCCCTTTGGCATTCCCTTTGGCTTCCCCTTTGGCATCCCCCTTTGTCATTCCCCTTGGCCTCCCCTTTGGCATCCCCCTTTGGCATTCCCTTTGGCCTCCCCTTTGGCATTCCCTTTGGCCTCCCCTTTGGCATCCCCCTTTGGCATTCCCCTTTGGCCTCCCCTTTGGCATCCCCCTTTGGCTTCCCCCTTTGTCTTCCCCCATTGGCATTCCCCTTTGGCCTCCCCTTTGCGAGATCCTAGATACGCCACTGGCTTAAATTGAAACCAAAGGTTTTTTTTGGGTCTATGCATCTATTAGAATGCCTAAAAACTAACCATTTGCAACTATAGTCAGGAATATCACGCAATCGGTTTACTGGGAATAATAAAAAATATTATGTTCTAATAGTGCGAAATTCTGGAATAATGTAATTTTTCGTGGAGTCAGATATATTCATTAGTGTTTGCAATTTCGACCAATCAGCGGCGAGCAGCCCCTTAACCCTCAACGCGGCTGTGACGTAGACTGTGCATAACGCTTGAATTTTTAGTTGTGCATTTACATTTTTATTTGCTTTTATATTGGATTTACACGCAGCAAGAGCTCTTACAATGCTGCACTGTGCAGCATTTGGATGTAAACATGATTCAGCGAGGTATATAGAGGTTTTTTTCGATTTCCTCTGGAAAAACAGACAGTAGTGATGCAATGAATTCACAATTGCGGCCGGCTGGTTGGAAGCCTACGCGATATGCTAGACTTTCTTCGGTCCATTTTGAAGAGTCGTGTTTTGAAGATATATGTTCATCAACTAATGGGTCAAGATCCTTCAAAACGTCGGCGACGGAGAATGTTAAAGCATGAAGCTGTACTGACAATCTTTTTCGGTGTTTAGTGAACCACTTTCGTGATATTCTTGATTATAGTTGAAAATGGTTAGTCTTCTCTCTTATATATGCAAATGCCCCCAAAATGCATTTGGTTTCACTGTAAGTTTAATGGCTAAACATACATTTTCAAGGGTAAAGAATCCAATGTTGATTCTAACGATAAGCCTATCACGATAATTGAATAGTTAACCTGTCACGATAAATTTGGTCCAGAGGCCAAATTGATCAGGACTAATTCTGGCGTCAAATGATCCAGCTAACTGTAGTTCCCACGTCCCATAATTGGTTCAGTTTATCGCGTTTAACTGTTTGTTTGTGCTAAACAGTTCTATTAACATTATCATCATTCTGCGCTTCTCTTGTTAATCAACCTTCTGCGTATCCGTGAACTAAACAGATCGATATACTATTATATATATATATATATATATATATATATATATATATATATATATATATATATATATATATATATATATATATATATATATATATATATATATATAGTATATCATATATATTATAATTATATATCAATCGGTTAATCTTTGTAACTATATATTCATATCTAGTACTTGCTCTGTTTAGTTTTTACTGCTCTGTCTGAAAAAAGCCGTGTCTGCTCATTACATACTGATTTTCTCCTGATGTGAACAACTACACCGAGTCTATTCCTATTCTTGCTTTGCCCTTTTAACACAAGGATCCGATGTGTGGGGAGCGGTGGTCTAATGGTTAGAGCACCCGCCTGTCGATCGAGAGGATGGTGGTTCGATTTCACCTCCGCCGTTTCGAAGCTTGGGCAATTTCGTTCACCCCACTTTGCCCGTGTCTTTCGGAAGAGACACTAAAAGCCGTTGGTCCAAACTCCTGCGTTAGCTCAAGATTGGGCTGTTTGGAGTATAAATAATTGAGACTACTTGAGAAATTGAGACCAACCGCTGACACTTAGGTGATTCTGGTTGCAATAGTCTAACATGGCGTCTCCACCGAGAATGCTATCTGCAGTAGATTCGCCTTAGCACAGGCGATAAAGCGTTGCCGTCTGCCCTTTTCATACTTGCTTCTTGTTTGAAGTGGCATAGTGTCCAAGCTCTTGCACTAAGTTAAATGTCAAACGTTGCTCAACCTTCGCGGACATTCTCTAAATGAAAATACAAAATCAAGTTTGCCAACAGAAGGTAAAAACACCGCACAGCACAAACAAACTACTTAAAGCTATCAAAGGGTAACACTATCCCGTCATATCTGTCCTGCACAACTTTTACCCCGCATTCAGACGCGACCAGTCTTGTCTTAGATAAGTTAGGCATGGCCTCCCTGGTCCCCCTTGTCCCCCTGGTCTCCATGGTCCCATGGCCTCCCTTGTCCCCCTGGTCTCCATGGCCTCCCTGGTCCCCCTTGTCCCCCTGGTCTCCATGGCCTCCCTGGTCCCCCTTGTCCCCCTGGTCTCCCTGGTCCCATGGTCTCCATGGTCACCTTGGTCCCCTGGTCTCCCTGATGTCCCTGGTCCCCTTGGTCTCCCTGGTCCCCCTGGTCTCTTGGTCCCCCTGGTCCCCCTGGCCTCATGGTCTCCCTGGTCTCCATGGTGTCCATGGTCTCCTTGGTCTCCATGGTCTCCATGGTCCCCTGGCCCCTGGTCTTCCTGGTCTCCCTGGTCTTTCTGGTCTCCACCGTCTTCCTGGCCCCCCTAGTCTCCCTGTTCTCCCTGGTCTCCTTGGTCTCCTTGGTTTACATGGTCTACATGGTATCCATGTTCCCCCTAGTCCCCCTGGTCTCCATGGTTTCATTGGTCTCCTTGGTATCCATGGTCTCCCTGGTCTCCATGGTCCCCCTGGTCCCCTGGTTCCCTGGTCTTCCTGTTCTCCCTGTTCTCCGTGATCTCCCTGGTCTCCTGGGTCTCCCTGGTCTCCCTGGTCTCCATGGACTCCATGACCCCCCTGGACCTCTCTCTGTCCATGCTCTGGTTACCAAGTGACCGGCTCCTTCACTACTTCTTTACTTCTGGAACAGTGGCCTTGGCTGACTCTCAGGTCGTTAGTGTTTCCATCTTGTCACGTGTTGTATCCTCGAGATGTCGAGTGTAGAAATGTAATCTCTCTAAGTATACGTAAGATAAACTTGCATCACCGGAGTCTTGTCACGACGATATTAATGCGGTTACCAAACAAACATATATTTAAATATTAAAAACTGTCTAACAAGAGCGAAAAATGACAACGATACAAATTTTAAAAAAATGTTTTAGGCTTTTCGTCCCTGTTTGCATTGGCTGAGTTAAAATGTTCGGACGTTTACTGCCCAAACTCGGTGTCTTACACAACTTAAACTTTGCTACGATATATTTTTAGAGTGATGATAATTAACTCATTATATCATTAATGACTAATGCTTTTTGGTTGATGACATTCATATTCTTCCAGCCACTTCATAGCTATCATGAGTGGAACGGTTGACAAAGGCAGCGGGTGCGCTCAGGGTGAAGGGTAAAAGGTTGACAAAGGCAGCGGGTGCGCTCAGAGTGAAGGGTAAAAGGAGAAGAGAATGGCCGAGACGGAGATGAAGAGAGATGTGGGGGAGTGGGAACGAGAGCGAGGGGTAGGGAGTGTAGACGGGTGGTGGAGATAGTGAAACGAGATCGGTGAAGGAAGAAGGAAGCAAAACAACAATCGACGACCGATATCGGTGCCCGCCTCACGCCGGACTTCAGGGAATAAGACGAGCTCAACAACACGATGACCGGTATCGGTGCCCGCCTCACGACGGACTTCAGGGATTAAGACGAGCTCAACAACACGATGACCGATATCGGTGCCCGCCTCACGCCTCAAGAAATGGAACGCATGTCACTTGTCGATATCGGCTCTGACATTTGCAACACTATGCTGACGCACGGACTGGATAACGTGTTTTTTCTACGACTGACACTCATCGCATCGTTATCGGGTTTTGCATGTTCCAAGTAGTAGATAACACGTGCTTTTCACCGCAAAGGAGCGTGCTTCATATCCTTCGCAAGTCCATCAAAAGGTCATAACGGGTGGAGGGCTCAAACCGGGCATGAAAATGACAGACATACACCACACTTACGACCCTGGGAGCCGACGGCTGTGTCAGAGTTTGTGCTCACGTTTGCCGTGAGCACTAATGTGTGGAATAAACCTCACATAAAACGAGCGATGCGTTTCTAATGTTGTTCAGATGTTATTCAGGCGTAAGAACAGAACAGCGACACCGCGTCACGCGAATAATGTGCCGATAACATTAGCATCCCTTAGCCATGGTCGGTAAGGTAAATTGTTCACGGACCAAAGCCTTACGCCTAGATAATTGCTTACCACTGATTCCGGCGAACACGCAATGGCAATTACGTACACACGCCAGCTCACAAGCAAACGACGAACCACTGCAGGTCTTTGTATGAATACCAAAGTCTCCATCACTAAGCCAACGGCGAACCACTGCAGGTCTTTGCATGAATATCAATGTCTCCATCACTAAGCAAACGACGAACCACTGCAGGTCTTTGTATGAATACCAAAGTCTCCATCACTAAGCCAACGGCGAACCACTGCAGGTCTTTGTATGAATACCAAAGTCTCCATCACTAAGCCAACGGCGAACCACTGCAGGTCTTTGCATGAATATCAATGTCTCCATCACTAAGCAAACGACGAACCACTGCAGGTCTTTGTATGAATACCAAAGTCTCCATCACTAAGCAAACGGCGAACCACTGCAGTTCTTTGTATGAATATCAATGTCTCCATCAGTAAGCAAACGGCGGACCACTGCATGTCTTTGCATGAATATCAATGTTTCCATCACTAAGCAAACGGCGAACCACTGCAGGTCTTTGTATGAATACCAAAGTCTCTATCACTAAGCCAACGGCGAACCACTGCAGTTCTTTGTATGAATATCAATATCTCCATCACTAAGCAAACGGCGGACCACTGCAGGTCTTTGCATGAATATCAATGTCTCCATCACTAAGCAAACGGCGAACCACTGCAGGTCTTTGTATGAATACCAAAGTCTCCATCACTAAGCCAACGGCGAACCACTGCAGTTCTTTGTATGAATATCAATATCTCCATCACTAAGCAAACGGCGGACCACTGCAGGTCTTTGCATGAATATCAATGTCTCCATCACCAAGCAAACGGCGATCCACTGCAGGTCTTTGTATGAATACCAAAGTCTCCATCACTAAGCAAACGGCGGACCACTGCAGTTCTTTGCATGAATATCAATGTCTCCATCACTAAGCAAACGGCGAACCACTGCAGTTCTTTGTATGAATATCAATGTCTCCATCACTAAGCAAACCCATCACTCACAACTAGCAATCACACACAATCGCCGCATGATGTGTTTGCTATTTAACACCCCAGTTTGCGACACAACTGCCCGAAATGAGGTTACATTTTTACAATTTATGTGTATATGTGTTCGTCTAAGGAACAACTTTTATTGACACACAAACATGACAGTACACTAACGCGTGTATCACTACGTACGACCAACCACCGATGAACCGAATATGTTCCGCAGAAGCTCAATATCGCGACAACGTTGAACAATATTTAGCTGCAGCCTTGTATCGTATGTCACATACCTCCACATCAACATAGAACGAACCTTGTATCGTATGTCACATACCTCCACATCAACATAGAACGAACCTATCGCAACTTACCTTGATTGCTGGTCGATCTACACGTACAAACGATGCATATCTCAACCGAAATCCCAAGAATATCAAGATCATCTAACGTGATAATAGGATAAACCACGTGGCGAGAGTCTGCAACAACAGGTTATGTGTTAATCCGTCACCGCTGCCTGTACTAGCTGGCCCGGCGATGAAGGAGCCGACTTCGGCTGTGCGCGGGAGAACATCGGTAGGGACTAGCTGCTGTGGATGCCACTAGCCAATACGGCATTGTACAGAAGCCGCACAGTGCTGCCATCTGTTGTCGATAGCACCTACACATGTAGAGATACCGCTGTTGGCGACGACCATCGGAAGGAACAGTACGTCAGCGCGCACGTGTCTGCATGTTCTAGCTAATAATGCCCTTCGGTCATATCACGCCTGTGTGTGCGTGTGAGTGTCTGTGTGTGTGTGTGTGTGTGTGTGTGTGTGTGTGTGTGTGTGTGTGTGTGTGTGTGTGTGAGTGTGAGTGTGTGTGTGTGTGTGTGTGTGTGTGTGTGTGTGTGTGTGTGTGTGTGTGTGTGTGTGTGTGTGTGTGTGTGTGTGTGTGTGTGTGTGTGTGTGTGTGTGTGTGTGTGTGTGTGTGTGTGTGTGTGTGTGTGTGTGTGTGTGTGTGTGTGTGTGTGTGTGTGTGTGTGTGTGGCTGCTTGTCTTTGAGGTTTAATATATCTTTGTTTATTAGACAGAGCCGAGCTCATTTCGCAGGGCACTGCTCAAGAAGTAAAGAAGTGATTAGAGAGCTGGTTACTTGGCAACCAAAACATGGACATATAAGGCCAGGGAGACTATTTCAAACGTATCCGTACAACTTGCGCCTTAATTTGGGATAACAGTGTGTGTGTTTGTGTGTGTGTGCGTGCGTGCGTGCGTGCGAGTGTGTGTGTTCGTGTGTGTGTGTGTGTGTGTGTGTGTGTGTGTGCGTGCGTGCGTGCGTGCGTGCGTGCGTGCGTGCGTGTGTGCGTGTGTGCGTGTGTGTGTGTGTGCGGGTGTGCGTGTGTGCGTGTGTGCGTGTGCGTGTGCGTGTGTGAGAAATAAAGACGTGATTAGAGAGCTGATTACTTGGCAACAAAAACATGGACATACAAGGCCAGGGAGACCATTTCAAACGTATCCATACATCTTGCGCCTTAATTCGGGATAACAGTTCCCGAATTTAAAAAGGCTGTACATGACAAACGCCAATGGAGGCGTATGGTGAACAAGTATCACGGGACCCGTCCTCCTGTCGACTAGATCATAAATATTCCTTTGGCAATGGGAATTCTCGATGTTGATGCATATTGCGAAGAACTATAGTTGTCCATATTATGTTGTGCGTTATGCCTGGCTAAGGTACTGGCCAGTGTGCCACCGTCGAACAACAGACTAAGAATGTCAGTAGTAGTCAATATGCCATTACTTGGTTCATCAACACCGGATTCTTTGTGAATTAATTAATTTTAATGAAACTGACAAACATAACAGAAGTAGTTTTCAAGATTACATAAATATGAAATTGTCGAAAAAATTCGGCTCGGGTCAGTAAACTGTGCGAAATGATGTAAAGCCGCCGCCATTCTCGGTGGAAAGGTAGGACAACCGGAATATAATTAAGAAAGCAGTGGTTTATTTCATCACTATTGAGTAGTTGTAATCATAGCAGTGACAGTGGCAGTGGCAGTTTTTGTTTGATAATTTCTGGCACATATTTTATTGTCTTAACTATGCAAAGCTATCTACCTCGCACTTCCGTGCACAGAAGATCCACAGTCTTGGAGAAACCACATCCGCATTTTGAGCCTACCAGTCAGACAGCTAGGGCCTACAAATGATAGTGCTAGTTTCACTGCGTTAGCTACGCGAGGGACACCTATCTATCTGTCTGTCTGTCTGTATGTATGTCTGTCTGTCTGTATGCCTGTCTGTCTGTATGTCTGGCTGTCGTTCTTCCAACTCCATCCTCCACCCTTTCAGTGAACACATGTTTGTTTCAGCGACATTAGCCAGACATGTCCGGGTTGGACAGTTAGGAGGTTATTACTTTCAGCAGGCAAACATTTTCACAGGTCGCTTTCAAAAACACATCAAGTATATATAAAATAACGTAGATTATAATTTTACTGCATAATATATAATAATAATAATATATGCAATACTTATATTGCGCCAACTTCCTCGGGAGACCCAAGCTCGGCAGCGCACCAAAACAAAAGGGGTTAAGCAGTTCATAATCGAGTAGCAGTTCCATTTGTAAACAGTTGGATTGGTACACTGGGGAGCTATGGAGGATAAGCAAGTTTAAACAGGTGAGTTTTCAGTTTACGGCGAAATGTTGTTATAATTATTTCCAACATACGCAACACTAACGGGGAGTGAGTTCCACAGAGTCGGTGCAGCAACAGAAAAAGCTCTATTTCCAACATTTCTCTTAACACTGGGAACAAAGAGTAGATCAGAGTGAGATGATCGAAGCTATCTGGGCTGTCTTGCAGTAGTGAGCAGTGAATGTAAATATGCTGGTTGCATGGATGAAAGTGCTTGGTAGGTAACTGTACAGATCTTAAAAATAATGCGATATCGGACAGGGAGCCAATGCAATGATTTAAGAAGTGGTAATGTGTGAGAGAAACGAGGATACCGGGTAACTACCTTTGCCTAACAATTTTGCACAAATTGAAGTTTCAAGATGTCCTTGAGAGCTATGGTATGATAAAAGGAATTGCAATAATCAAGTCTACTGCTAACAAGAGGAGTTGCAATAGTTTTTGGCAGCAACAAAAGACATAGGCCTGTACCGGCGAATACGATAAAAGCAACAACGACAAGTTTGCAAAATATGCTGTCTAAAATGTTAATTATTATCCTAAATTCTGTGCCGAGACGGCCGATGTGAAATTTACTACGATCAACTACGCATTGGATTATACATTCTAATTTTACAAATGCGGCTTTGCTGAAGAAGCTACTGAGGTGGCTGAACATGTTCGTTAATGTCTATGATACGGGTCGGGTGCGATTATAAATGTGATTTGGTAAATTCACCGCTTTCGTTTGATACCCATAACCTCACATGCCGTGAACAATATCGTAACGTTATTATACAACGCTATGTAACAATGGTTTATGACGTCATTATGTCACCCGGTACAAACAACAACATAAATTCTACTACTAATAATAATAACGATAATCTTACTATAATACTAATGATATGACAACGATATATTCATAGTCATAGTCGTAATTTTAATCGTAATCTTAATTTAATCGTATTAATAAACATAATCACAGTACAGTAATAATAATAATACTAACAATAATGACAAAAACAATAATAATAATAATAGTAATAATAATAATAACGCCTAAATCATTTGGAACCGAGATCCGAGACGCAAAAACCAGAATCGTTAAGCGTCCTATCAAAAAAGTCAACATCAGAGCCAGGCATAGACAAGTTGCGGAAGGCCGCTATTGTTTCAGATAAGTTTACGACGACGGGGAGTTCTTTCCATATTTTTGGACGCAACTATAGAGAAAACACGTTCAGCGTAGATTAAGGAACACAACTGTGTTGCGAACTATCTCATCTGACCTGCCTGGAGATATTTGAAAGACACAGGAGACTATCCGAATAGGTTGGCTGTATGGTTGATAAAGCCCTTTACGTAACGATGGACAGTGGTAGAGGTAAACGAGGCGGTTAAGCATAAAACGTGCAAGGCAATTTTGCACACATTGGAGTTTAGCAAGATCTGTTTTGAAAATGTTGCTTAGGCGTGCGTTGCGGACGTCAAGTGATTACTAATTACTGCAGTTGGTGTTGTCTCAACAGTAGATCAAGGTATGGCACGAAACATTTTATTCTGATTCTTGATATTTGTCACCAGCCATTGGGAACCGAAAGGAACCAAACATAACTGGTTCCAAGCTGCTAAACAGAATATATGTACTGATAATTGTTGGCACACTAATAACATTTCTCGTCTACAGAACGTAACATATAACCTTTGCCAACGTTCGTCTTTATTATCTCCTATATAACTTATGCATTAGCACTCTAAAATCAATTGCTCCTGGTTGACCTTTACTTATTGAAAACACTAGTCGATTTTCACTGATGTTGTCGCGTTTAATGTTGCTAATGTAATTAGAATCTATCGTATATCAATTATGTATCGCTGCATGACGTGCGATGTTTGTGTAAGGCCCGAATTGCCACGAGACGTTACGCTTAAACAGCTTTAATCAATCTCAGCACTGATAAACGAACGACACCAATGTCCACACGTCGTACTGGTGTTGTTGCATTGGCGTCACATGAAGCACAAGTCAATGTTAACACGTCGCATTGGTCTTGTTGCACTGACGTCAGAGGAAGCACAAGTCAATGTTAACACGTCGCATTGGTCTTGTTGCACTGACGTCACAGGAAGCACAAGTCAATGTTAACACGTCGTACTGGTGTTGTTGCACTGGCGTCACAGGAAGCACAAGTCAATGTTAACACGTCGTATTAGTCTTGTTGCACTGACGTCACATGAAGCACAAGTCAATGTTAACACGTCGTATTAGTCTTGTTGCACTGACGTCACATGAAGCACAAGTCAATGTTAACACGTCGTGTTGGTCTTGTTGCACTGGCGACATAGGAAGCACAAGTCAATGTTAACACATCGTGTTGGTCTTGTTGCACTGGCGTCACAGGAAGCGCAAATCAATGTTAACACGTCGTGTTGGTCTTGTTGCACTGGCGTCACAGGAAGCACAAGTCAATGTTAACACGTCGTTTTGGTCTTGTTGCACTGGCGTCACAGAAAGCACAAGTCAATGTTAACACGTCGTGTTGGTCTTAATGCACTGGCGTCACAGGAAGCACAAGTCAATGTTAACACGTCGTGTTGGTCTTGTTGCACTGGCGTCACAGGAAGCACAAGTCAATGTTAACACGCCGTGTTGGTCTTGTTGCACTGGTGTCAGAGGAGGCACAAGTCAATGTTAACACGTCGCATTAGTCTTGTTGCACTGACGTCACAGGAAGCACAAGTCAATGTTAACACGTCGTGTTGGTCTTGTTGCATGGCGACATAGCATGCACAAGTCAATGTTAACACGTCGTGTTGGTCTTGTTGCACTGGCGTCACAGGAAGCGCAAGTCAATGGTAACACGTCGTGTTGGTTTTGTTGCACTGGCGTCACAGGAAGCACAAGTCAATGTTAACACGTCGTGTTGGTCTTTTTGCACTGGCGTCAAAGGAAGCACAAGTCAATGTTAACACGTCGTGTTGGTCTTGTTGCACTGGCGTCACAGGAAGCACAAGTCAATGTAAACACGTCGTATTGGTCTTGTTGCACTGGCGTCAGAGGAAGCACAAGTCAATGTTAACACGTCGTGTTGGTCTTGTTGCACTGGCGTCACAGGAAGCACAAGTCAATGTTAACACGTCGTACTGGTGTTGTTGCACTGGCGTCACAGGAAGCACAAGTCAATGTTAACACGTCGTTTTGGTCTTGTTGCACTGGCGTCACAGGAAGCACAAGTCAATGTTAACACGTCGTACTGGTGTTGTTGCACTGGCGACATAGGAAGCACAAGTCAATGTTAACACGTCGTTTTGGTCTTGTTGCACTGGCGTAACAGGAAGCACAAGTCAATGTTAACACGTCGTGTTGGTCTTGTTGCACTGGCGTCACAGGAAGCACAAGTCAATGTAAACACGTCGTATTGGTCTTGTTGCACTGACGTCACAGGAAGCACAAGTCAATGTTAACACGTCGTGTTGGTCTTGTTGCACTGACGTCACAGGAAGCACAAGTCAATGTTAACACGTCGTGTTAGTCTTGTTGCACTGGCGTCACAGGAAGCACAAGGCAATGTTAACACGTCGTGTTGGTCTTGTTGCACTGACGTCACAGGAAGCACAAGTCAATGTTAACACGTCGTGTTGGTCTTGTTGCACTGACGTCACAGAAAGCACAAGTCAATGTTAACATGTCGTTTAGGTCTTGTTGCACTGGCGTCACAGGAAGCACAAATCAATGTTAACACGTCGTGTTGGTCTTGTTTCACTGGCGTCACAGGAAGCACAAGTCAATGTTAACATGTCGTGTAGGTCTTGTTGCACTGGCGTCACAGGAAGCACAAATCAATGTTAACACGTCGTGTTGGTCTTGTTTCACTGGCGTCAGAGGAAGCACAAGTCAATGTTAACACGTCGTGTTGGTCTTGTTGCACTGGCGTCATAGGAAGCACACGTCAATGTTAACACGTCGTACTGGTGCTGTTGCACTGGCGTCACAGGAATCACAAGTCAATGTTAACACGTCGTACTGATGTTGTTGCACTTGACGTCACAGGAAGCACAAGTCAATGTTAACACGTCGTGTTGGTCTTGTTGCACTGGCGTCACAGGAAGCACAAGTCAATGTTAACACGTCGTGTTGGTCTTGTTGCACTGGCGTCACAGGAAGCACAAGTAAATTTTAATACGTCGTACTGGTCTTGTTGCACTGGCGTCACAGGAAGCACAAGTCAATGTTAACACGTCGTGTTGGTCTTGTTGCACTGGCGTCACAGGAAGCACAAGTCAATGTTAACACGTCGTGTTGGTCTTGTTGCACTGGCGTCACAGGAAGCACAAGTAAATGTTAACACGTCGTGTTGGTCTTGTTGCACTGGTGTCAGAGGAAGCACAAGTCAATGTTAACACATTGTGTTGGTCTTGTTGCACAGGCGTCACAGGAAGCACAAGTCAATGTTAACACGTCGTGTTGGTCTTGTTTCACAGGCGTCACAGGAAGCACAAGTCAATGTTAACACGTCGTGTTGGTCTTGTTGCACTGGCGTCATGGAAGCACAAGTCAATGTTAACATGTCGTGTTGGTTTTGTTGCACTGGCGTCACATGAAGCACAAGTCAATGTTAACACGTCGTGTTGGTCTTGTTGCACTGGCGTCACAGGAAGCACAAGTCAATGTTAACACGTCGCATTGGTCTTGCTGCATTGGCGTCACAGGAATCACAAGTCAATGTTAACACGTCGTGTTGGTCTTGTTGCAATGGCGTCACAGGAAGCACAAGTCAATGTTAACACGTCGTGTTGGTCTTGTTACACTGGCGTCACAGGAAGCACAAGTCAATGTAAACACGTCGTATTGGTCTTGTTGCACTGACGTCACAGGAAGCACAAGTCAATGTTAACACGTTGTGTTGGTCTTGTTGCACTGGCGTCACAGGAAGCACAAGTCAATGTTAACACGTCGTGTTGGTCTTGTTGCACTGACGTCACATGAAGCACAAATCAATGTTAACACGTCGTGTTAGTCTTGTTGCACTGGCGTCACAGGAAGCACAAGGCAATGTTAACACGTCGTGTTGGTCTTGTTGCACTGACGTCACAGGAAGCACAAGTCAATGTTAACACGTCGTGTTGGTCTTGTTGCACTGACGTCACAGGAAGCACAAGTCAATGTTAACATGTCGTGTAGGTCTTGTTGCACTGGCGTCTCAGGAAGCACAAATCAATGTTAACACGTCGTGTTGGTCTTGTTTCACTGGCGTCACAGGAAGCACAAGTCAATGTTAACATGTCGTGTAGGTCTTGTTGCACTGGCGTCACAGGAAGCACAAATCAATGTTAACGCGTCGTGTTGGTCTTGTTTCACTGGCGTCACAGGAAGCACAAGTCAATGTTAACACGTCGTACTGATGTTGTTGCACTTGACGTCACAGGAAGCACAAGTCAATGTTAACACGTCGTGTTGGTCTTGTTGCACTGGCGTCACAGGAAGCACAAGTCAATTTTAACACGTCGTGTTGGTCTTGTTGCACTGGCGTCACAGGAAGCACAAGTCAATTTTAATACATCGTACTGGTATTGTTGCACTGGCGTCACAGGAAGCACAAGTCAATGTTAACACGTCGTGTTGGTCTTGTTGCACTGGCGTCACAGGAATCACAAGTCAATGTAAACACTTCGTGTTGGTCTTGTTGCACTGACGTCACATGAAGCACAAATCAATGTTAACACGTCGTGTTGGTCTTGTTGCACTGGCGTCACAGGAAGCACAAGTCAATGTTAACACGTCGTGTTGGTCTTGTTGCACTGGCGTCACAGGAAGCACAAGTCAATGTTAACATGTCGCATTGGTCTTGTTACATTGGCGTCACAGGAATCACAAGTCAATGTTAACACGTCGTACTGGTGCTGTTGCACTGGCGTCATAGGAAGCACAAGTCAATGTTAACACGTCGTGTTAGTCTTGTTGCACTGGCGTCACAGGAAGCACAAGGCAATGTTAACATGCCGTGTAGGTCTTGTTGCACTGGCGTCACAGGAAGCACAAATCAATGTTAACACGTCGTGTTGGTCTTGTTGCACTGGCGTCACAAGAAGCACAAGTCAATGTTAACACGTCGTGTTGGTCTTGTTGCACTGACGTCATAATACGCACAAGTCAATGTTAACACGTCGTGTTGGTCTTGTTGCACTGGCGTCACAGGAAGCACAAGTCAATGTTAACACGTCGTACTGATGTTGCTGCACTTACGTCGCAAGAAGCGCAAGTCAATGTTAACACGTCGTACTGATGTTGTTACGTATGTATATATATATATATATATATATATATATATATATATATATATATACATATATATATATATATATATATATATATATATATATATATATATACATATATATATATATATATATATATATATATATATATATATATATATATATATATATATATATATATATATGTATATGTATATATATCCGTATATATATATATATATATATATACATATATATATATATGTATATATATATATATATATGTATATATATATATATATATATATATATATATATATATATATATGTATATATATATACATGTATATATATACATGTATATATATATATATATATATATATATATATATATATATATATATATATATATATATATATATATATATATATATATATATATATATTCATATATATCTGTCCTGAGTGGACAGAGAGGAGAGGGAGAGATAGTGTGAGATAGAAAGGGAGAGAGAGAGAGACAGAGATGAAATAGAGAGATAGAAATAGAGTGGGAATGGAGAGTGAGGGAGATATGTATAGAGGGAGAGGATACAGGAGAGAGGAGAGGGGGAGAGGGGAGAGAGAGTGTGTGGTTGTGTGTGTGTGTGTGTGTGTGTGTGTGTGTGTGTGTGTGTGTGTGTGTGTGTGTGTGTGTGTGTGAGAGAGAGAGATCGTGAGAGGGAGAAAGGGAGAAAGATAGAAAGAGTGAGACAGAGAGGGAAAGAGATATGTATACAGTGAGTGAGGAGAGAGAGAGAGAGGTAGTGTGTGTATGAGAGAGAGAGAGAGAGAGAGTGGGAGGGAGAGAGATATACAGAGAGAGAGGGAGAGAGAGAGAGCGACAGAGAGACAGACAGAGAGACAGAAAGAGAGACAGAAAGAGAGTGAGAGAGTGAGAGGGAGAGAGAGAAGAGCTAGAGAGTGAGACAGGGAGAGGAAGAGAGAGATAGAGTGAGAGAGATATATAGAGGGAGACAGAGAGAGAGAGAGAGAGAAACAGAGGCGGAGAGAGAGAGAGAGAGAGAGGGAGAGGGAGAGAAACAGTAACAGTGAGATAAAGAGGAAGAAAGAGAGAGAAAGATTGAGAGAGAGAGAAGGAGAGATAGGAAGATATGAATACAGGGAGAGGATAGAAGATAGAGGAGAGGCTGAGAGGGAGAGAGGGAGATAGAAAGAGAAAGAGAGAGAGATGGTGAGAGGGAGAAAGAGAGAAAGAGAAAGAGAGAAAGAGTGAGGCAGAGAGGGAGAGAGAGAGAGAGAGGGAGTGTGTGTTTGAGAGAGAGAGTGTGAGAGGGAGAGAAATAGAGAGAAACAGAGAGGGAGAGAGATAGGGAGAGAGAGAGAAAAAGTGAGATAAAGAGGGAGGGAGAGGTAGGGAGGGAGGGAGGGAAGGAGGGAGGGAGAGGGAGAAAAACAGTGAGATAGAGAGCGAGAGAAAAAGAGAGCGAGAGAGAGTGACAGGGAAAGAGATATAGTGACAGGGAAAGAGAGGAGAGAGAGGGAGAAATGTAGTGTGCGTTTGAGAGAGAGAGAGAGAGTGGGAAGGAGAGAGATGTACAGAGAGAGAGAGAGAGAGAGAGAGAAACAGACAGAGAGAGAGAGAGAGAGATAGAGAGAGAGTGAGAAGGGGAGAGAGAGAGGAGAGTTATAGAGTGAGAGAGGGAGAGGAAGAGTGAGGTAGAGAGATATATAGAGAGAGACAGTGAGAGAGAGAGGCGGAGAGAGAGTGAGAGGGAGAGAAACAGTGAGATAGAGAGGAAGAAAGAGAGAGAAAGATTGAGAAAGAGAAGGAGAGATAGGGAGATATGTATACAGGGAGAGGATAGAAGATAGAGGAGAGGCTGAGAGGGAGAGAGGGAGAGAGGGAGAGAGGGTGAGAAGGGAGAGATGGAGTGTGTGGTTGTGAGAGAGAGAGGGGGGTATATGAGAACGATACAGAGAGAGAGAGAGAGAGAAAGAGAGAAAGAAAGAGAGAGAAAGAGAAAGAGAGAGAGAGAAAGAGAGAGAAAGATAGAGAGAAAGAGAGAGAGAAAGAGAGAGAAAGAGAGAGAGAGAGAGACAAGAGAGAGAGAGAGAGAGAAAGAGAGAGAAAGAGAGAGAGATGGTGAGAGGGAGAAACAGAGAAAGAGAAAGACAGAAAGAGTGAGGCAGAGAGGGAGAGAGATATGTAATCAGTGAGAGAGGGAGAGAGGGAGGGAGATAGAGAGAGAAAGAGAGAGATAAAGAGGGAGGGGGAGGTAGGGAGGGAGGGAAGGAGGGAGGGAGAGGGAGAAAAACAGTGAGATAGAGAGCGAGAGAAAAAGAGAGCGAGACACAGAGAGAGAGAGAGAGTAGATAGAAATAGAGAGGGAGAGAGAGAGAGAGAGAGAGAGAGAGAGAGAGAGAGAGAGGGAGAGAGGGAGAGAGGGAGAGAGAGAGAGAGAGAGATGGGGTAAGGAGTTCATTTCAGTGAACAACATGCTATGTTGCAAGCCATAGGTAATAATCTATGTAAGTTCCTTCTTATTGAACTGATCTATAGTGTTTGTCGCTCGACCGTGCAGCTAGCGACAAGCAGTATATCTCAAATAAGAATTGCCTTGGGACACATTAATGAGCTTCATTAATTTTTCACGTAAATACACATTTAGATTACGTAAGATCACATGACCTGCTAAATGCTTTTTTGAGATTACTACAAATCGTGATCCTACTTAACACGATTAAATCATTATTTACTAATCTGCACTGTGCACTAACTGTGGTTTCATTCACTAAGGGTTACCAGCTGCCATCCCCTTGCACATGTGCGTGCTTGCGTGCGTGCGTGCGCGCGTGTGCGTATTTGACTAAACATATTTAGACATACTGTATGAATATCACTCGATAGACGACGCCAATTTGAATTTCACATATTTGAAATAGTCGCTTTGAACAATGACGCTGCGAAAAATTTAAACAGTTTTATACATAGACACGCAAAATATCGAAAACGTCTATTATTTCAACCCTTCCCTCATGACTAGCGGAATGCAGCCCACGAGAGACAGACAGCGATATCGCCGCTGGAAAACAACGCGATTCGTCAAAACGAACGAGCGACGTCCTGTTATAAAACCATGTTGTACGAGCAAGTGCCCATGTCAACGTAAGGTAGACCTACAAGAACCTGCAATAAATACGCCATAGTCACCTTCTCGGTGGCACAGTAGCCGTAAACAAAGGTTTATGGCGGTGTGTGCTTAATATACTCGTATCTGCACCTAGCTCGCCGGCGTAACTGTCTTGGTACGGTTACGTTCCGCCGTAAGGATACAAAGTTTACGTGTCTGGCGGACACACGCTGTCCAATCAATGACAACGTCAGCAAGTCGACATTAATCACAAGGCTAATTGTTGCAACTAATCCCTTAGCAGCTGCATTGATTTTAACGCATTTTGGACGACCATGAATCATCCGTGGCTGAAGGTCTGAATCGATACTTCTGTTGCTGTTTCTGTTGGCTGTGTCTGCTTTGCCACTGAGGCTTTCATTGCCTATGCTTGGTTGTTTCACGGTTGACACCAATGTTTTGCCTGCACCGATTGTAGGGATGTTGTACCTAACATATCGCCACTCACTTCATCAAGTAATTTTGTGGAATACAAACTAACGCAATGGCAAGTGGACAAGGAATCCATTCGCCTATCGAAAGTCGAAAGATTATTATTATCTATATCTATCTCTATTATTATTATTATCTATGTATAACCTGTCCTTCTGAGATATTTGTAAATTTTGTTTTAAAAACGTATACACATTGCTATCATTTACACAATCAATATATAATTTGTTCCATTCGTTTTCGTTCTCTGTCATAATGCAAACTTTCCGATATCCAAACTATACTGTTCCTTCACTACCGTCACTTCGTGTCATCTAATTCTTCTATCGTTGTTATGTGTGAAGAAAATATATGTCACGAATATTTTCACAGGTATTAAATTTGTTAGACAGCACTACTGGGTGGTTACTGTAACGAAGTGTCTTTCAGTTGTTGAATCATTTTATTTGCTCTCCTTTGTTATATGCAGACCAGTAGTTCATCGCTCAGTCGATCGAGAGTATCACTGACACAAGCGATGGGCTGATGCGTTTTCACTACGATTATACACTGAACAAAATTAGGCCTTATGAGTTACGATGGGTTATGTGGACAGTCTCTTTCGTTCTGTCTCTTTGTCTCTCTGTCTCTCTGTCTCTCTGTCTCTCTGTCTGTCTGTCTGTCTCTCTCTCTCTCTCTCTCTCTCTCTCTCTCTTTCTCTCGATAAACCATTGTCTTCCTTGTCCACTTGGCATATGGGCATTATGCCTTGTATGGAAATCTTGTTAACATGTTAAATCTTGTGAACTATATATCTCTTTATCTATCCCCCCTCTATTTTTCTATTAAAATAAAAAACAATGGATCTGTGCGTGTGAATACTGTTTAAGGAATCACGTAACATGTAGGCAAGGAGTGGACTTCTGTCCACGGTTAACGACTTCACAATTGCTAGGAAAGGTAATTTATAAGTATCGTCAGCCACCATGATGTCATTCTTTATTTGATCTGTAAAGAGTGCGGAAAGGTAATAACTGTTGTGCAAGATGTAAACGTGATAGCCATGTTCCAGGTCCAAGATGTAAACGTGATAGCCATGTTCCAGGCCCAAGACTGTTAGCTAGTGATAATTTTAATAATATTTATTTTATATAGAGCCATATCCATAAAAGTTCCCAGCGCTGTACATACAACTAAATCATGTCATTGGCAGCCGTCTATCTTGAAAGATAATGGAGCTGTGTCGTAGGTGACACCAGTATTTTGCACAGCATCTCCTGTGACTAAAAAGTCCGATTTTTGAGTGGCAGTCTCTGCTACAGGTGGCACAGGTGTAGACAGTTTGATGTAGAGACGTGGCAGTCTCTGCTACAGGTGTAGACCGTTTGATGTAGAGACGTGGCAGTCTCTGCTACAGGTGTAGCCAGTTTGATGATCTCCGTTTACAGTTCGTTTCATATCTCTTCTGCCTTCCTCATACCACTCCGCACAGCCTGTCGCCAGTTGTTGCGCTCTGCTACAGCAGATTCCCATGACTCGATGTTGATCTGAACTGATTTGATATCTCGTTTGTAAGCAACCCTGAACCCCACAGAGCTGGACGGTCGACACGCCTTACACCAGAGGCTGGCTCACCCTAGAGGACGTCCTTTGGAATAAGTTCATCCTCTATGCAGCAGACATGGCCAAGTCAACACAGACGTCGCTGACTTAGCAGGGCGAACATGCTGGGGATGTCTGCACGTTCAATGACATCCTTGTTTGGTGTGTGTTCGTTCCTGCCAGGTGATGCAAAGTATGCGTCTGAGGCATCGGAAACTGTTTCAGCCACGTTGTCCACGCTTCGCTACCATAGAGGTGGGTGCTTATGTGCCTGGTATACTAGAACCTTGGTGTTCTCAGTGGGCATGCTGTTTTCCCACACCCTCTTGGACCTTGACATGATTCGCTTATTTATCTCTACGTTGAGAGATAGATTGCTGGTGATGGTAGACCCTATGTGGGTGAACTCCTGCGCCACTTCCAGAATGTGGTCAACAATGCTGATGGCTGGAGTTTCGCTGATTTTGTTGGCCCATGACATTGGCCTTTTCATGCTTCTGTGCACGCCTTGGCACGTTGGTCTATGAGCCTCTGGAGGCCCTCTTCAGTGTGCGATATTAGCACTGCATCATCAGCGAAGAGCATCTTCCCGATCAGGACCTGTCGTACTTTGGTTTTCGCACGTCGACGGGCTGAACGGGTTGAACAGCTTGCCACCAGTCCTTGAATGTAAGCACACACCTTCTGGAGATTAGACGAAGGCGTAGGAAAGCAGCAGGGAGAAGAACATTCCAAACAAGGCTGGTACAAGAATGCAACCCTGCTTCACACCATTGCGAATTGGGAAGGACTTCGATGATGATCCATTGTACTGCACTGTGCCATGCATGGAATGACGTAATCACACTCAGCAGCTTTGGGGGACATCCAATATTCTCGAGGAGTGTGAAGAGTCCTTTTCTGCTGACCTGGGAAAAGGCCTTTGTCAGATCGACAAAGGCGATGTATAATGATCTCCTCTGTTCACTACATTTCTCTTGCAACTGTCGCAGCGGCAATTACATGTCGATGGTGGATCTTCGTGCTCTGTAGCAGCGTTGTGATTCTGGGTAGACACGAGTAGCCAATTTCTGCAGTCTGTTGAGCACAACACGGACAAAATTTGTTCCACTATGCTGAGCAGGGAGATTCTTCTGTGGTTGTGCAGTTGATCTCCTTTATTCTTGTAAAGGGTAACAATTTTGGCGTCACGCATGTCTTGAGGCACCGGGCCCTTTCCCTAACACATGCAGAGACGCTTGTAACGATGTTTCATCAGAGCTGGCTTCCCACACTTGATCATCAGGTGCCTTGCCCGCAGGCAGGATAGTCAATGGTCCCACTGAGCTCTTCCACAGTTTTTTGGTCGTCGTTGTCCGTTATTCCATCATACATGCCTCGTGCGTTTCCGATATCTTGTGAGAGCTGGATACTCTGACAAAGTCTTAGCTAGTAATTGGCGCAGTGTCTGGCCGTCTAAGAACATACAACGTGTTCTCGTTAAGATGTTTCTTTTAGTTGTCGAGGGCTGTGCGCTTAGCTTGAATAACTGGATCCATCCTTTTCAAATTGGCTTCAAGCAAATCTGCATTCTGCTCTCCCGTTTGCCAAATGTGGGCATATCAGCGTTGTGGAATGAGTCTCTGATGAAGTTCCACATTTCCACAGCAGTTTGATCAGCTGAATCCTGGTAATTCTGTTCAATGGAGTCGATGAACTGCTTTGATAACTCGGGGTTCGAAGTGTTGGCAGTGCACGTGGACACCCTTTCTGCTTTGCGTGGTGTAATTTCTGTGGTCGTAGCCTGAGCTTGCTGCACACCAGGGTGTGGTCAGTGTTGCAGTCTACACTGTGAAAACTGCGGGTGATGAGCATATTGCTCAGAGTAACTCGCCTGGTCACGATTAGGTGAAGCTGGTGCAGTTGTGCGATTTGGGATGCCTCCAGGACACTTTGTGGCGTGGGTTCGTAAGGAAGAACGCTGTGATAAGAATATAGTTCCAGCAGTCTTTGACCATTTTCATTCATTTTCCCAATCCCGGTGTGTCCAAGGCAAATTGGCCACACTCCATGGTCCGATCCCACTCTGGAGTTGAAGTCTCCCAGCATGAACAGGTGTTCAGAAGTGGGGATACTTCTGATGGCATTGTCTATTTCCTCATAGAACTGGTCTTTAGTTTCCGCTGTGGAGCAGAGTGAGGGAGAATAAACGCTCAATATGTTGACAGTGTCTGATGCTGTAGAGAGGCGAATGGCAAGGATACGTTCAGAGTCACCTGTCGGTAGTTCAAGTAAGGAGTTTCTCACTCCGTGCTGGCGTGGTTCCTCAGGATCCTTCTTCTGCCTGATGAACGGACCCACTCGAAGCGAGTCTCGTTTCCTGTAGTGCGGCGATATCAATGTTGAGTCGTTTGAGTATGAGGACAATGATGGCTATCTTCCTCGAATCATCGATCTGTTGGAGGTCGATTGATAAGTCAGGACACGTGGTCCTGACATCCCAGCTTGCTAGTCGAAGAGCTGGCATCGTCTTTATTCTCTTCGATTTGCCTGGTGTGACGTTGTCGATCCACTTGTTGAGCAGATGCTCTAAGCTTCAAACACCCATTGAAGCAGGTGGACCGTGACAGGTCAGCAGCTTATTAGCCAGGGGCTGCCCAGCTTGAGGCGGGCGGTAGCTGACCAGTAGGACACGAAAAGGATTCCCACCGTCGGAGGCAACCCGTAGCACCCGTTCCCTTGCCAGTTGGGTTGGGCTTATAACTCGTAACTGCCTCCCGCGTTGTGCAGCCGCTGATCAGCGACACTGGAGAGTCCGCTCCAGGGCGCAAGCCTGGGCGAAATGTGAGGAGATCCTGGTTTGCCCAGCCTTCAGAATCCCCCTCTCAGCCTCACTGGTGCAGCCCAAAGGAATGCAAAGCAGTACATTTGGCATCAGTGAGGCTGCATGAGCTGCTGGAATGATGGGATGGTCGCCATCAAACCAACATCTGGGATCCATTCCGGATTTTTTTTTAGGGTTTGCTCCCTTATCTATTTCCCATAGATTGGAATAGTGAGCGCCGGGACTTGTCCACACGCCCGATGAGCGCTGCACACTGCACCTCAGGGGCTTCAAACTAAACAAATATATAAATATCAGAAAAATACGTTAAACTAATACAATTAAATAAATATCAGTAGAGTAAATCAGGTTAACTTAAATGCTAAAATAAATAAATGAGTTAGCTAACATATATATCACCATCCATCAGCTAAGGCAAAAATAATGAGAACTATAAAAACAAAACTTAATAATTATAAATTAATAAATACATAAAAAATAAATAAAAATAAATAAATAAACATTTCGTCTATACATTTAAAATGCTGCTGACTACGTCATTTATTACCCGAAAGATCTATGATTGACCAATACAGAGAAAAGAACACAATGCAGTGATCAAACTCTGCAATATATCACAACAATTAGGCTGCGATAGATCGACTGGCTTCGAGCGGACGTGGATTTGTTTGGCTATACATATTGTTGTTGAACCTTTGGCTAAACATTTACTAAGTGGACCAGTTGTTGAACGTTTGGCTAAATATTTACTGAGTGGACAGCCTGCAGTTGTCCGTCAGACATACACCTGTCACTCGCTCCGGGTTACCCTCTCGGCCCACCCTAATTCTAATCTAATTAATCCAGCCCGGCCAGCAGATGACGACACGTGCTGTCCGGTTTCATCACCGCCTAGTCCGGGGAACACGCCGCTGTGTGGGAACGTTTAGTGCGAGTGTGCAGCCGTCTCAACAACTTACACCTGCACCACACAAACTACGTACGTACACACGTATGTGTGGATGTATGTGTGCGTATGTGTGTGTATGTATATATGTATGCATGTATGTATATATGTGTGTGTGTGTGTGTGTGTGTGTGTGTGTGTGTGTGTGTGTGTGTTTGTGTGTGTGTGTGTGTGTGTGTGTGTGTGTGTGTGTGTGTACGTATGTGCGTGCGTGCGTTTGTGCGCGTGTGCGTGCTTGTATGCGTGCATGCACGTATGCATGTATGTATGTATGCATGTACGTCCGTCTGTCTGTATGTCTGTCTGCATGCCTGTCTGCATGCCTGTCTGCCTGCCTGCTGCCTGCCAGCCTGCCTGTATGTATGTCTGTCGATCTATTCGGGCGTGACGCAAACGTACAACACTTATTATAGAGCACATTTCTGGCAAACATTATTCAACTTCAACTCGATGTCCAGAAACCATTCCTTTAGGAATGTCACATTTGTTGGCATAGCCCCATTCCATACAGTTACATTAGACATTATGCCATCCATCTCGTGCAGCTTATCAGTAAGTTAGCAACAAGCCAAGTGCAGAAAGTGTGTCGTCGACAATTGACACTGTTAAAAACAGATGACTGAATCTGAAGGAAACATTTGTAAGAATATGCATGCAAATCCAGATACAGGCGTATCAAAGGCGTACCACATTGCAGAAGCCAAATCCAAAAAGAATGCCCAAGCAGCGATGCAGGCTAGCCGGTCAGACAAGGTCACAAAGTCTGATTGCTGTCTTGGTAATAAAGATGCATTGTTGTTTCCTAGACAAGCACTGAGACGCGATCCCTCGTCATCTTCCGGGTCGACGGGAACACAAATTGTGGTGTATTGTAATAATAAATCAAAAGCCTGCGTGAGAGAATATCTTAGTGTAATCTGATAGGTTGCCAATATTGCCAATATTGCGAAATGGAAATGTCGAAAAAACATGAAAAGATATGGATGACGTCAATGCTTGTGTGTGAAATTAACACATGCTAATTTGTTGTCATATTGTCCAGAAACGACTGGTAATCTGTCTGAAGACAAGTATTTTTTAACCACAGCAAAGGCTCTATGCCATGGAAATTAATTTTGCTTGTTTTGACTATAGCTTGTTGATTTCGCAGAAATAATATAACAGGAACAATTATGCTAATCCAGAATCTTGCATACATGGTGATGATATTATACATACAGTTAAACATGTTTGAGTTTTGATTTTAGTTGTTGTATAAATGGTGTTTGAAGAAATATACTTGCTTTCCAATTTCCTTTCTCATTGATTGAGTTGTTTTATGTAAGTAGGACGTTGCCTTTATTTATTTATATATATATATATATATATATATATATATATATATATATATATATATATATATATATATATATATATATATATATATATAATAAATAAAGTCATTTCTCGCGAAACGTTCACAAACGTTGTTTAGGACCATTCCTCCTTCAATAAATTGAGTAGACGGTTGTGATAAGGTCGTACGTATGCGTCGTGATTAGGACTTTTGGGGACACTACTTTTATCTTTGATATATGTACCATGAAAACGCTGAGTAATGTCTCCAATAAATGGGTAATTGTTGCTCCTTTTTGTGCAATATTTACACGATGACGTCTTTAAAACAGTTTTTTATTATTCGAACCACCTGTGTAAGACATACAGTTAATAGTTAGCTAATAGCTAGCTATAACGGCATATATTTCGGGAATTACTAACACCAATATTAACATTTCTCGTCAAATCCCTGAATTTTCCTGATTATTTTATGTTGGGGAAGTTTTTGTGAAACCGTACGTCGCACTACTTCACACAGGCAAATGCAGTACAAAATATCACGAAATAACATGGATTTCTCATAGAACGTGACGCTTCAGCTGGATACTTTGGATACGCTGTGTTTTAAATTAAAATCGTTGGATGATAACTTGTGGGAGGTCCCAAAAATTATTTGGGAAAGTTTTTTATGCAATCGTACGTCGCACATTTGCAGATTCGTCGTGAGAAGAGTTCAATACATTAGAGAGAACTATTAATATGTCATCACTAACATATGTCAAGCTAAATATTTGTCAATGATTTAATGTATAAAGACATTTTCCTACCTTTTTGGGGCTTTGTAAGCGTATGTCGCCCGACACCACCTGAACCCGTAGGTCAGCAAGAACTGCTACGTGGCGATTTACCTGGAGCTATTTTCTAGTGATCTTCGTGGGAATTAAAGCGACGCCAAACGAATAGAAAGGAGCCCAGTTTTGCCAAAGACTCAAAGAACACATTTGGTATTTTTTTAAATATATGTTTCTACAAGTTTCTATGAATGTCTTATTATTGTTATTAATGTCTAGTAGTGAGTACATTGTTGAATTTCTATGAATGTCTTATTATTGTTATTAATGTCTAGTAGTGAGTACATTGTTGATTTTCTATGAATGTCTTATTATTGTTATTAATGTCTAGTAGTGAGTACATTGTTGATTTTCTATGAATGTCTTATTATTGTTATTAATGTCTAGTAGTGAGTACATTGTTGATTTTCTATGAATGTCTTATTATTGTTATTAATGTCTAGTAGTGAGTACATTGTTGATTTTCTATTAATGTCTTATTATTGTTATTAATGTCTAGTAGTGAGTATAATGTTGATTTTCGTCGAGCTGAAATGTGCCCTTCGTCGTTAGAAGAAGCAATACGCGGCTGACTTTTTTTGTAAAAATCACGTACCTCCAGCTCTTTTAAAACGCCCCTACGCGCGATGCCCATCAATTTTGACAAAAATAGCCAGGTATTCATGCGCCCACGTGGCCCGTAGCAGAAAAATTCCCATAAATCCCTCCGCCTGTTAAACTCTAAAAAATGCACCATTTTACAGCCAATAGCTTTTACAAACAAACCTGTGAATATGCCTGCTCAATTGCACTTATGTCACATCATATGAATGACTTAAATTCACATATCGCAATTTAATACGCCCTACATTCGTGAAACAATAAACAGGAAGATCAACAGTTGTCTTACCCTTTTAGTGTTATACTGAACACAGATGTTAAACGTGTTTATCAGATATCAGAATGGGTGCCAATCGCCAGTTGCCAGGTAATTCCTGAAGATACACAAAAAGGACCCGGAGTGGAAGATCAGTCGCAGCAGCAACGCCAATAGGACTATCGTCATCACTAGTGTGGTGTAACACACCACACCTCTTACACAATGTGGCTGGCACAGACATTGCGGCTCTCTCGCACATTCTGTAAGAGCCTAGGAGTGGCCTCTGCAAGGAACTATATAAGATTCCTCGATGTCACAATACAGGAAACGCACAATATGTGTCCTTGTAGCCACATTTCCAGTACTGTGTGGCCTTTAATCTTCGTGGACCTGGTCGCAGGCTGACCACGGGAAAAGTCCACGTGACAATAACGGACAGTCCATGCGACAAAGGCGGACAGTATAATAACACACAGCTGGGAGTTCTGCCTGGCAGTCCTAGTGAAACAACGATGACTATCCTTGAAGTCAGCCCCAAATCTACGAGACGTGCTATGTGCCAGCAGTCCGTGGCATAGCAGACCAGTCCTTAATATATGTACCACGCCCCGCTTAAAAAAGTGCAGGTATGACAAGGGGGGAATTTTCCATCCAACATGTCCAGGGTGGGAGAGAACGCAACGGGCGACGAAGCAAGCGGAGAAAAAGGAAAAGAAGGAGAGGTGGTTTCAAGGAGAGATGACACGATGTAATCAAACAAAGTTCTATCAGTTCTGATGTGCATTTCTTTTATATGACACTATGTAATCAAACCCACTGGACCATAACTACACTAAAATACCTTTGACTATTACGTAATGGTTTTTAACACATAAATAGATTTCGACTTACATCATGGCTTTGACAATTCATCAAATCACTGTAATTTATTAATGAGGTTTCCATAGGTTGGCACCATAGTGAAAATAATAAGAATATTATATAATCACATAAAGAACACGCATAACAATTATTTTGCGTATCCAGGTACGTATACATACGTGTGTGTATATATATATATATATATATATATATATATATATATATATATATATATATATATATATATATATATATATATATATATATATATATATATATATATATATATATATATATATATATATATATATATATATATATATATATATATATATTATATATACATATTATATATATATATATATATATAAATATATATATATATATATATATATATATATATATATATATATACATATATATGTATATATATATATATATATATATATATATATATATATATATATATATATATATATATATATATATATATATATATATATATATATATATATATATATATATATATATATATATATATATATATATATATATATATATATATCAAGTGGGCAGTATTAGTGTATCAAGTGGGCAGTATTAGTGTATCAAGTGGGCAGTATTAGTGTATCCTTGCGCCATCCTTGCGCCACTTGCCGCTGTGTGTCCCGTGTTCACCGGCATAGCTTCGGTAAATATTTGACTAATCCCTTTGAAGAAATGTTAAAGTAATTTAGTTATAATAGCTCACTCGAACTAAGCACGTCAAATTAGACAACCAAACGTGGGCGCCTGTCAAAGGAATTATTACTAAATCCGGTTGTTCTCAGTCGTACATCTCTACGTGACTCTACGTGACTCGAGTTGCGCACATCTGGCAGGCGACGTGTTCGTCTTTGCCGCCATGTTGTCGTACCCAAGGTCAACTGAAAACATGGCGTTGCGTGTCGGCGTCACAGACCTCGCAGCAAAAACGCATCGCCCGACATTACCGGCACGGTCACCAGGCGAGGAGAACAATCACTACAAACGTAGCTCTGCCAACGTGAAATGACGTGCGTGAGAACAGCATGCAACGCGCGCGTCGCAGTTTCGGTATTGATTGCAGAAACTCTCAACGACACAAAGGCGGTTTCGTCAGAACATCGATGCAGCACATTCGCGCAGCGGCAGCACCCGGGAATGCTGCGTGGAATGTCACAGCATGTCGCGACGTGTCACGGAATCCAGTTCCTTCAAGATAAATCACCACGAAATTAAACCGGTCTTATCGGCGAGAGTCGCTGACGTAGGTTAATAATAATAATAATAATAATAATATGAAATGTTATGCTTGAGGACGGCGGTAGGGTCACGACAATCTATCGGTGTACTGAAAGTGTATACGATTTGCAGCCGTATATGTTGAATATGACACTTGCGTGTAGATAACAAAACTGTACATAAAACATTATGTACAATAAAATAGTACAGCCCGGACCTGTACGGTGATATATATTTGTATGTTGATATATGTTTGAATGGTTGTATATGTTTGTATGGTAATACATGTTTGTATGATATGATGATACATGTTTGTATGTTGATATATGTTGGTATGGTGACATGTTTGTATGGTGATACATGCTAATATGTTGATATATGTTTGCATGGTGATATATTTTTATATGTCGAGATGTGTTTGTATGGTTATATATGCTTGTAATGTGATATATTTTGTATGTTGATATATGTTTGTATGTTGATATATACCTGTATGGTGATATATGTTTGTATTTTGAAATATGTTTGTATGTTGATATATGTTTATATTGTGAAACATGTTTGTATGCTGATATATTCGTTTGTTGGTATATGTTTGTATGGCGTTTTTTTGCTTGTGTGGTGATATATATATATATATATATATATATATATATATATATATATATATATATATATATATATATATATATATTTGTATGTTGATATATGTTTGATTGGTGATATATGTTTGTATGGTGATATATGTATGTATGTTGATATATTTTATGTTTGTATGGTAATATAATTTGTACGGTGATATATGCTTGTATGGTTTTATACGTTTGTATGGTGCTATATGTTTGTATGTTTATATATGTTTGTATGTTGATATGTGTTTGCATGGTGATATAGGCTTGTGTGGTGATATATATGTATATATATATATATATATATATATATATATATACATATATATATATATATATATATATATATATACATATATATATATATATATATATATATATATATATATATATATATATATATATATATATATATATATATATATAGATATATATATATATATATATATATATATATATATATATATATATATATATATATATATATATATATGTTTGTATGCTGATATGTGTTTGAATGGTGATATATATATATATATATATATATATATATTTGTATGGTGATATATGTATGTATGGTGATATATGTTTGTATGGTGATATATGTTTGTACGGTGATATATATTTGTACGGTGATATATGTTTGTATGGTGACATATGTTTGTATGATGATATATGTGTGAATGGTGATATATACTTGTGTGGTGATATATATGTTTATATGTTGATATATGTTTGTATGTTGATATATTTTTGTGTGTTTATATATGTTTGTATGTTGGTATATTTTTTATTTTGATATATGTTTGTATGGTGATATATGTTTGTGTGGTGATTGAACATTTGAAAAGGTTGTTTGTCGTTTGTGGAACACATTGCCAATAGCTATCGAGTGCAACATAACACTGTCAGCGTCCAAGGAAACTGCAAAGACACTGTTATGGGTGGAATGTTGCTGACATTTTATTGTTTTACTGTGTTATTCATAAATTATATGCTTTATCATAATCCATCCAATAACGACATAAATCCACTTTTCTTATGCCACATCGATCGCTTATTAATTCATATATGCTTACTGATTCTTGATATTACGCAGTAGTTTTTTTATTCATATACATAGGTCTTAGGCAGTTTCGTTCACCCCACGTTGTCTGTGTCTTTCGGAATATACACTAAAGACCATTGTCCCATATGTCTATGCCGGGTGAAGTAAAACACCCCACACAGGGCGTAAATGTGTAACCTGCCGTGGACTCCATCTCTCACGAGCCACTGCAAAAGCATCCACGACGCGGCTCAATCAATTCTGACTCGCAAAACAATACGATTTAATAAACTAGTATGATACATTACGTACAATGTTATCATTAAATAGTTATGTAAAGCGTGTCGAGCCTTGCAATGTCTCTATGCGAATTATTAGTGTTGTTATTGTAGTCATCATTATAGGCGTCATTAAAAAAATACAATACAATGTTAGTATAACATTATGTTAATTTACAATTATCAATACCACCCAGTTATTTAGAACTAAAATGTAGAATATTAAACATAGTCAATGGCATAGTGCACAAAGGATAAAACAGCTTTGTGAGCCTCAGTTTTGAATCGAGGCACATAGTATTACTGCGGGTTGTGTAAGGAGTTTCACGGGGGACGCATAGTATGATGCAGCTTGTGGTCATGTTTTTATGTGGTCATGTTTTTTATGTCAATGCTCTACATACAGTCTCCGCCGGTCTGACGACGTTACAAGCTTTGCTGACTAATACCCACAACGCTATAAAACATTGTAGAAGGGAACTGTTTTGGTACTCTAGTGTAATTGACGCAACGGCTTTTTAAGAAACAAAGAACCTGTACAAATGGAAGACACAGCTCAATGAATAAATGCTATACATACTTGTTTCTAAACTACGGTAACATCAAATGTCTAGTACATTATATTTGTGTTGCTACTAATTACAGTAAGCACAAATGCCTAGTTGTATACGTACCTGTTGGTATTAATTACGGTAATATCGACAGAGTAGTTTGGTCACAACTATAGTGACGTCAACATGGCAACTGTCCTTGTTCGCTGGTTGCTTCACTTTGCTCTGAGCCGGTCAGTCAAATGGCACGAAACTGCAGATACATCGACAACTTTCCAAACGTTTGTTTCCAGGCTTTCTATAGTTATACAAAGCAGGACAGCGAGATTGCTGTTGTTGTGGGATTGAGATAAATGTATCTACCAGCGGGGATGAATATCGGTGATGTGTGTACTATTGCGATAGTATCGCAACATATCCTACATTGCCATTTTCCATTCTTATTTGCGGAAATATTACGATGCGTCACGTGTTAAAGCACTGTGCCAATGTAGACACTTGGGCGGCTGGGAGGTACGACCACTGGAACCGAGAAAACCAGCGAATATAGCATCCGGCGCACCTCGAGTTTGTGGTGACTGTTCAAACTGACAGTAACAATGCTTCACTTAAATGGCGTTTATCTATTTATTTCCGAAAAATAGAATATATTATTGAGAATGCTGCAAATTTATTTAAACCGATCAATACTATCAATATTATAAGTAATGAATACATCATCATCACACGTCGTAAAAACGTAAAGATGGTAACCGAAGCGTAATTGTGAGTAATAAAAAAATGCCACGCGATGTTGTCCAGATGTTGTCCAGATGCGAACCAATAAAATATGTCATATTTCCGCTATAATAACTGCAACAGCAGTGAGTGTGCAACCATATACGTGTATGTATGTATGTTTGTATGTAGGTATATATGTATGTATGTATGCATGTATGTATGTATGTATGTATGTATGTATGTATGTATGTATGTATGTAGGTATATATGTATGTATGTATGTATGTATGCATGTATGTATGTATGTATGTATGTATGTATGTATGTATGTATGTATGTATGTATGTATGTATGCATGCATACATGCATGAATATATGTATGCATGCACTTGTATGCACTTGTATGTACATGTATGTACATGTATGTACATGTATGTACATGTATGTACATGAATTCATGTATGAATGCATGTACGTATGTATGTATGTATGTGTGTGTGTATGTGTGTATGTTTGTATGTATGTATGTATGTATGTATGTATGTATGTATGTATGTATGTATGTGTGTATGTATGTATGTATGTATGTATTTATGTATGTATGTATTTATGTATGTGTAAGTATGTATGCATGTATATGCATGTGCGTATCTGCTTGTGTGCATGTGTGCGTGTGTGCGTGTGTGCGTGTGTGCGTATGTGCCCTGGTATGAAAGTGTATGTGCGCGCGAAACTGCATTCGAAAAAGAGTTTCCAAACATGCAGACAATTCAGTTATCGTGAGGACATTTAAAGTCATTGTTTGTTTCCTGGTCGGTGAGGTCGGGTGTGTATTTGTCCTGGAAGGAGTACATTCCATTTCGGACCTGGCGAATGCCCACAGGCTTTCATGCCTCATGTGGATCTGTGTTTTTACGACTACGAACATCATTACTCTTTCCAGGAATTCGCGGCACGCGGTGTCTATTTTAACGCGTGATCGCCAACGATTCGGTAACGTTATAATAAACAATAATTGTGATGGTTGTAAGGGTGGCGTTACATGTAGTGCTCGGTAGAAAAATGTGACTCGCACAGCGAAATGTTATTCACGAAGCTAGTTCCTTTGTTGTGAAACCCAATTATTGACCTTCACGTTCGACTGAAATTAAAACCCGGGTTCTTTAGCTAGTAGCTAGCTAATTGCAGTCAGTCGTCTCGTTGTATGGTTCTAGTGAGACAGAATCGCAAATCATAAAGACACGGTAAATGAAATAAACTCGGGGAACGTTTCTTGCAACACACACGATCAATACTATCACCCTTGGTATGCATCTGATAAGATCCATCCATATATGAATGTGTTATTTGTGGCGACGTATTCTACAACACACTGCACCATTAACACACCGTGTATGAATCACTCACGTTCAGCGTCCGCGTGCGCAGAAAATTCCGAGACAAACATATGTAAATGATCCATGTTCGCTTTTCGCGTAAGCGAACACACGGCGGCTGTCAGTCCCGGCCATGGACTAGATTGTTGAGACACGTCAAATCTCTATGAAAG
>BSQZ01000011.1:6257500-6267500 GCA_033239005.1 Lamellibrachia satsuma | reverse complement strand
CATATCAAGTAATTTCGTTTATCATGCAGTCGTCGAGTACCAGTATTTGTATACTATAATACAAATATAATATACAGGGAATTGACATTCGTGTTGTTACTTGAGCAACACGTAATTTAAGGCGTGCGGAAACATTACAAAAAAGGATTAATGAAGCAATTTACGATGTATTGAGATTGTTCACACAGAAAACATGCTGTTTACTGATACACCGGATGATCAAAAAACGGATAAACGAGACATGACTGTAATTCATTCATTCACTTAATCTTGTTCGCTCCCACTGGAGCGTGAGGCGCCAACAAATGTCCAACATGGTCTTGTCAAATTCAACCCAGTTCTTTCCAACCATCTCCATTCTTCACCTATGTTTCAGTCCTCCTCCAGGTGCCCAGTACTCTGTCTCTCTTTCTTGCAGTTGGTGTCCATTTCAACACTATTTCTGTCCATGTGTAGAACATGGGCCAAGCCATCTCCATCTTGTGAGTCTAGGTTCATCTGCGAAGATGTTGGTGCGTTCTGCGATTTCTTTGTTTGTAACTCGCTGCTCCCGACGTATTCCCAGCATTCTTCACCTTCCTTCAACACCTCTGAGTTGGCTTCTCTATCTGCCCCCGACGTATTCCCAGCATTCTTCACCTTCCTTCAACACCTCTGAGTTGGCTTCTATATCTGCTCCCGACGAATTCCCAGCATTCTTCACTTTCCTTCGACACCTCTGAGTTGGCTTCTATATCTGCCCCCGACGTATTCCCAGCATTCTTCACCTTCCTTCAACACCTCTGAGTTGGCTTCTATATCTGCCCCCGACGTATCCCCAGCATTCTTCACCTTCCTTCGACACCTCTGAGTTGGCTTCTCTATCTGCCCCCGACGTATTCCCAGCATTCTTCACTTTCCTTCGACACCTCTGAGTTGGCTTCTCTATCTGCCCCCGACGTATTCCCAGCATTCTTCACCTTCCTTCAACACCTCTGAGTTGGCTTCTCTATCTGCCCCCGACGTATTCCCAGCTTTCTTCACCTTCCTTCGACACCTATGAGTTGGCTTCTATATCTGCTCCCGACGTATTCCCAGCATTCTTCACCTTCCTTCGACACCTCTGAGTTGGCTTCTATATCTGCTCCCGACGTATTCCCAGCATTCTTCACTTTCCTTCGACACCTCTGAGTTGGCTTCTCTATCTGCTCCCGACGTATTCCCAGCATTCTTCACTTTCCTTCGACACCTCTGAGTTGGCTTCTCTATCTGCCCCCGACGTATTCCCAGCATTCTTCACCTTCCTTCAACACCTCTGAGTTGGCTTCTCTATCTGCCCCCGACGTATTCCCAGCTTTCTTCACCTTCCTTCAACACCTATGAGTTGGCTTCTATATCTGCTCCCGACGTATTCCCAGCATTCTTCACCTTCCTTCGACACCTCTGAGTTGGCTTCTATATCTGCTCCCGACGTATTCCCAGCATTCTTCACTTTCCTTCGACACCTCTGAGTTGGCTTCTATATCTGCCCCCGACGTATTCCCAGCATTCTTCACCTTCCTTCAACACCTCTGAGTTGGCTTCTCTATCTGCTCCCGACGTATTCCCAGCATTCTTCACCTTCCTTCAACACCTCTGAGTTGGCTTCCCTATCTGCTCCCGACGTATTCCCAGCATTCTTCACCTTCCTTCGACACCTCTGAGTTGGCTTCTCTATCTGCTCCCGACGTATTCCCAGCATTCTTCACCTTCCTTCGACACCTCTGAGTTGGCTTCCCTATCTGCTCCCGACGTATTCCCAGCATTCTTCACCTTCCTTCGACACCTCTGAGTTGGCTTCTCTATCTGCTCCCGACGTATTCCCAGCATTCTTCACCTTCCTTCGACACCTCTGATTTGGCTTCTATATCTGCCCCCGACGTATTCCCAGCATTCTTCACCTTCCTTCAACACCTCTGAGTTGGCTTCTCTATCTGCCCCCGACGTATTCCCAGCATTCTTCACCTTCCTTCAACACCTCTGAGTTGGCTTCTCTATCTGCTCCCGACGTATTCCCAGCATTCTTCACCTTCCTTCAACACCTCTGAGTTGGCTTCCCTATCTGCTCCCGACGTATTCCCAGCATTATCCACCTTCCTTCAACACCTCTGAGTTGGCTTCTCTATCTGCTCCCGACGTATTCCCAGCATTCTTCACCTTCCTTCAACACCTCTGAGTTGGCTTCTCTATCTGCCCCCGACGTATTCCCAGCATTCTTCACCTTCCTTCAACACCTCTGAGTTGGCTTCCCTATCTGCTCCCGACGTATTCCCAGCATTCTTCACCGTCCTTCAACACCTCTGAGTTGGCTTCTCTATCTGCTCCCGACGTATTCCCAGCATTCTTCACCTTCCTTCAACACCTCTGAGTTGGCTTCCCTATCTGCTCCCGACGTATTCCCAGCATTATCCACCTTCCTTCAACACCTCTGAGTTGGCTTCTCTATCTGCTCCCGACGTATTCCCAGCATTCTTCACCTTCCTTCAACACCTCTGAGTTGGCTTCTCTATCTGCCCCCGACGTATTCCCAGCATTCTTCACCTTCCTTCAACACCTCTGAGTTGGCTTCCCTATCTGCTCCCGACGTATTCCCAGCATTCTTCACCGTCCTTCAACACCTCTGAGTTGGCTTCCCTATCTGCCCCCGACGTATTCCCAGCATTCTTCACTAGACCTGTCATGCGCCGATTCTTGTAGAGATATATTTTTTATGTTACTGTCTGCTGAGACGAAGTTGCCAAGATACTTGAATACAATAAGAAAAACGTCTGTTGCGCCGAAATCTTCGCTCAGCAGCGCGTCAGAACCAAACGGTTAGTTGTTCTCTGTAATCGGTTTACAATATCAAGTCGTCAACGGTTGGAGGAGAACGCCGAGGAGCTACGGGAAAAGGTTGGAGGAGAACGCCGAGGAGCTACGGGAAAAGGTTGGAGGAGAACGCCGAGGAGCTACGGGAAAAGGTTGGAGGAGAACACCGAGGAGCTACGGGAAAAGGTTGGAGGAGAACGCCGAGGAGCTATGGGAAAAGGTTGGAGGAGAACGCCGAGGAGCTACGGGAAAAGGTTGGAGGAGAACGCCGAGGAGCTACGGGAAACAGTTGGAGGAGAATACAGACGAGCTACGGGAAAAGGTTGGAGGAGAACGCCGAGGAGCTACGGGAACAGGCGAGGTCAAAAAAGTGGGGCTTCAGGTGATTTGACGCTCTCATTCGTCGATGGTTCTGACCATCGTGTGGCGCCGTCTCCTCTCAGAAATTCGGCTATCTCTGATCTCCTATCTGTGTTGTGGCGTTCTGACTAGATCATCAAAGTGGTGGTTCTAAGTAACTTAATTGTTGTCAAGGGACGACTCTATGTCATTGCTACATACTCTATAGATACTTTTTCAGGAGGCATTCTCTCTGCACGTCTCCAGACGCCGATACTCTAGACTGATTTTCAAATAAAAATAAAAAAATACTAGATTCGTTGACTCAAGCCGCAAAGGTTGATTCGAGTCGGATTAGAAGTGCCAGTTTTTATTAATTACGACGTGAGTTGGAATTCATGTGTGTGCGCGTGCGTGCGTGTAAGTGAGTGTGTGTAGGTGTGGGTATAGTCTTACTGTAATATGCTGAATAAAGCCAGTACAATATATGTGCTCATTTTAAATATGTTTGCACTGAGAGTGAGCGCGCTGAACCAGTTGTTGTGGTTGTAGCTGCAGCCTGGCGGCGGCGTTCACGGGTAGCCGCCAAATGGATACATCTGTTGCTCTCAAACTGATTACAGTCTTCTCGCGTAAGCCGTCTCTATGACGTTCCGTCAAACGCTGTTTTTTTTCCAAAATGTTGTTACGTTCTATATTACATTGCTGGGGCCACCCGAACCACGACGGATACGCGGTCCCCAATGATGATAGCCAGGTATGCACAGGCCATCTCAGTTGGATCTTAAATAGCAAATAATGACCGGGTCCTCATTTTTTTGTGCCACAGCCAATGTTTCCAAACCATCCACACACACTCTGATCTCACCCGCGCAATTTCGCATACAACCATTTCCACCTTACACATACCTGCTATTTCTTTTTCGTTCGCTCAAAAAAAAACTACTGCTTAAGAGTTCACCATTTATTTGTTTTATTTAGGGGAAGGTCGGGCATATTGGACAATCCACTATATTGGACCGTGACCATGTATCCCTCAATACGCTACCGAGGGTAAAGTGGCTCCATCCAACGACTGACTTTGTACTAAAACGCGCATCACGAGTAAAAGTACTTATCACTGACGAGTTTCAAATTAAATATTGGAAAGCGAAACATTGATTGTTTACTTTGATATATCGGGTCATGTTCTTAGGGGTCCAATATACCCGACCTTCCCCTGGTATAAATGTCGTGTATCTTAGGAAAAACCCTCAAACCTGATTTTACTGATTCGTAGGAAAAACCCACATGCACGATTATAGAAATGTCACTGTCTCACAGAGAAAACCCACACGCCCGATTGTGCGCATTATTTACAGCACCCACACATTCCACACATGTCAACGACAGGCCAAGCTTTATTACGTTGACCTCGTGACACATTAAACTTAAAAATCTTTAATGTTTAGTACGAGAAGAGACAAGACTCTCCCATCGTCACATCGTTCACCGGGAACATGCCCAGTCCTTTAATAGGAACGTGTGTGTGATGTGCATGCGTGCGTGCGTGCGTGTGTGTGGGTAAGGTCTTATTGTAAAATGCTGAATAATGCCAGTACAATTTATGTGCTCATTAAAAATATGTTTGCACTGAGAGTGAGCGTGCTGAACCAGTTGTTGTGGTTGCAGCTGCAGCTTGGCGGCGGCGTTGACGGAGGCCGCCAAAGGGATACATCTGTTGCTCTCAAACTGTTTGCAGATTTCTCGCGTTCTGTCAAACGCTGCGTTTTCCAAAATGTTTTTTTACGTCCTAGATAAATGACATTACTGGGGCCACCCGAACCACGACGGATACGCGGTACCCGTTTGCCCATACCATCTCAGTTGGATCTTAAATAGCATAATGTGTATGCACAGTGACCGAGTCTACAGCCATACAGAGACATCCGTTACTCTGTCTTGCCACGGGCTGTTTATCTCGGCGCACATAATTCTGTACTGGAATGTTGGGCTTTCATGTGTCGCTTGTATTTTGATTATTGAATTGGGAGTCGCGTGTTCATTTAAATGACATTGTCGGCTTTCATTATGTTTCATATGTTGACTAATCTTACGCAATGCCCAATCGTGTTACATTCGTACAAGCTCCCACAAAAGTGCCCCCACAATATCAATCAAAATCCATGTATTCAGCCGTTAAAATCTCTCTTCCCTTTCCTTGAATAAAGTCTCCCCAGAGGAAACCATGTATCATAAGTTGTCATGTTGATAAAGATAACTCTCAAGGATCAATGGTGAGCACCGATCTACAACGAACCAGAACAGACTGGTTCATCTGACTATCCTAAATACGGAATGAGACACCATACGTGGGATTAATCTTGACACGATTTTGAGGACTTCACTTCTACCAAAAACGCGCAAACATTGTTGTTTGAGAAAGTATAACAGATGTACAATCATATCTGGCTATTCATATGATCACATTCCTAGGACTGTAGGTACGTGTTTACTCAAAATAATTGATGCGGTCTCTATTTTACGATGTATTTTCCGATATTATTTTCTGATATGTCATTGCATGCTGCCAAGCTACTTGCCTTGTACACTGTATTTTCTTGTTGATCCTCATACGCTGTATTTTCTTAAACGTATGTTTGCTTGCTGTCGTCGACAACAACTCGTGAATGTTTATTCTCAAACACAATTGAATAAACATTAAGGTATGGGATTACCTCCGTAGTCCAAGGGTCTCGATCTTCATGTTTTACGCACTCAATAAACCCCCGCAAAAAGTTTGTACCAGACCCCCACAGTGTCAATCCGATCTCACATCTGTGAGGGGTGGGGCAGGAGTGGGAGGTGTGAGGTTGGTCCTAAAAATTAGTGGGAGGTGGGAAGTGGGACTTTGGGATGGGAGTCGAGTTGTTATATATTATTATATATATAACATTACAGATTATGTAATAGCATTACAACGCAGCCCTCTGTTATTCTTTCCCTTCTTCCCATCGTTCTCATTCTCCACTTCTTCCCCTTATTCCCCTACTTCCCCTTATTCCCCTCCAATATATTGGCAAATACATGTATTTAACGACGGCCATTTTAAAAATCCAAAATGGCCGACATACATGCTTATGAGTAAAATGGTTGTCTGGATCCTCGTGCCATACAGTTTCCAAAAATATGTTGGTTTGCTAATCTCCGTAAACAAATTGCGAAACTCTAGATGTTAACATAGTGAACCTAACAATTTAGTCACAAAGTCAAATTCAAAACGTTCAAGAATATTCGGACATCTGTGCGAACCCTGTTCTCAATGTATTACGATTTCCTTAACAACTGATCAGATATAATAGCTATAAACACGTTTCGGCCACATCCGCTGCTACATTGTTTGATTTGTTGCAATCGAATGTCGAGTCATAGCAACACATTACACAAAAGCCGGCTATTTATTGTTTGCGTGTTGCTCTTACACTAGTCTTTCCCATCATTCTCATTCTCCACTTCTTCCCCTTCTTCCCCTAATGCCCCTACCGCACAGCTGCATCTGTAATCATTTTCCTGCAGACAACTATCGTGTTCTACCTACATATGTTGCCCCTAACCATAAATCACACAGCAGCGCCACTCCACATGTGTAAGATTAATTGTCCGCATTCATCATCAACACCGTTCTCTAAGACGTTGACTGACAGTTCACCTGCCTTGCGTTTATGCCGACCAGACCATAACAGTGTGCTGGAGAGAAGGTGTGAGTGATTTCGTCTTTGTTTTTGACTTGGGCAGACATAGTCAGTGTATCAAGGCGTGTGTCAATGTAGTCCTGAAACAAGCGCACATAGGAGAACGCAGTTGACATCCAACGTATATTCGTCATCTTTAACCTTGTTCGCCACACCAATGCAAGGGTTGTGACCGCGGACTGGCCCCCGGTCTCTAGCGAAGCTCCGACGCTGAATCATGACGAATGATTTACACAGACACGGTGCGTCTTGAGATTACCATACCTTACCTTACTAACACATACACTAGAATGACATTGTATTCATTATTGGTGCCACGACAGAGACACGATTTATCGTGATGGTCTCAGACTGGTCCTCTACATTGTTTTAGTGCGGCCATCGCGCAAGCATCACTAACCCTCTCCATCCATTGCTCAATTACCATAATATTTAACATGCAATACACATTTACCAGGTATTATTTCGTCTTCCCTTGATCCCTCTTCTTTTCTTTCCCCCTGTCCTCTTTTTCCCCAGTCACCCCTATTTCCAGCTATTATTCTTTACCTTTAGATGACTTGGTCATTGTGCTTTTCTCTCCCACTGTGCTCTAAACACCTGTCTTCTCCAGATCTCTTCACTCAGCTCTAAACACCTTTCTTCTCTAGATCTCTTCACTCAGCTCCCATCTTATTGTTGGTCTTCATTTTCTCTGTCTTATGCTGTTACGTGGGGCACGGTGGCGTGGCGGTCAGAACATCGAACTCTTGTTCGAGAGTATTCGGATTCGAGTTCTCGGGTTCAACGCTTTGGCAATTTCGTTCACCCCACGATGTCACAGTTCAGTCAGCTGTATAAATGAGTACCTGGCTACACAGGTGCCAATGTTTACAAACCACACCCGCTGATCTCAACCGCACAATGTCCCATACCGACATGACTCTACATTGCTACAAAAAAGGCTGCTAGATCGAAGTAATTCCGGATGTGCCATTTATTTGCTTTTATAGAGAATAATAAATGTATAAACATATTGAATAAAACCAGTACAACTGATGTGCTAATTTTTTTTATATTTCACAGCTCAAGATCCTCACATTGAAGTACAACAGTATAAAGGGGAATATAAAGAACTGTGAATTCCGTGCATTTGTTAATGTTTATTCTCAAACATAATTGAATAAACATTAAGATATGGGATTACCTCCATAGTCAATATGGTCTTGATCTCCGTCTTTTACGCACTAGATAAACCCCCACAAAAAAGTTTGTATCAGTCCCCCACAATGTCAACCCGATCTTATATCGGTGAAGGGTGTGTGGCAAGAGTAGGAGGTGGGAGGTTCAGAAAACTGAACAAGTGCAGCGTTCCGATGACTATCGGAGAACTTCAAGTGCCACTGCCATGTGTGCTAACCTCGTGTGGAATACACTACACACCAGACGTTGCGTAAGAGATGCCTCGCTGTTTTTTTATATTCACCATGGACTACTCCGCATAAATTTCCCTACCACCATTATCACAGCAGATGCTCGCACTAGACGCCACCACCAGTATAAACTCCGAACACTACCAGCCTCCTGCATCATCTACCAGCCCTCGTTCGTTCTATCCCAAAGTGGAATTCGCTCACTAAAGACGCAGTCACGGCACCAACGGCAGACACATTTCAGAAAGCCGCCCTCGAAGTTATTAAGTCATCGTAGCAGCCCATTTTCAACCCTAAACTGCAGAAGTTATTGTGCATACACACGTTTTAGATCGCCCCACCTTGGGAGATGACGTTACAAACTGCAGGAAGAAGACTTGAAAATAATACTAGCTGCGAGTCTGGGAGCAACTTATGTTTGGCATTTGGCATACTGACAGTAGGCTCACGAATATTTCACACACTTGACGGATACATCACGTGACTTTTGGATATTCTGTCGTATTTTTTTCCATTTATGGCACAAACATTTGGGGGAAAGGGCAACGTTGTTAGCCAGAATAGGATGTGGGAGGGTTTGGTATGACATATATGCCACCCAAGTAATGTAATGTATTATATGTAAGCGTGGTTGCTAAGACGAAACTTGACGGAGGTCATGCTCCTCATTAGGATTATAACTCTGCATCTGTCAATTGTGACATGGAGGCACGCGATATTCAGAATGACGTCAGTGCATATAGATTACGGCGGCACTGACTTGAAATCATACACTGAGGTAGAGTGATGTCGAAGCTTGTAAATGAAGGAGACACGGCGCTGCGGTGACGCCATTTTTCAAACTTATTCACCAGTCGTCGAATTAGCGTTGATTAATTACTAACTATACGTTCATTCATTCAATCGTATCCTTTTTAGTGTCTCGTCTGAAAGACACAGGCAAAGTGGGGTGAACAAAAAGGTAGTAAGTGGTTTCGAAATCCTGTCCGCTCGACCGAAAGTCCGACGCTCTGTCTACCGCCTAGACCACCGCCTAGACCACCGCCTAGACCACCGCCTAGACCACCGCCTAGACCACCGCCTAGACCACCGCCTAGACCACCGCCTAGACCACCGCCTTGACCACCGCCTAGTCCACCGCCTAGTCCACCGCCTAGTCCACCGCCTAGTCCACCGCCTAGTCCACCGCCTAGTCCACCGCGCCCCCTGAACGTTGATCAGTTACTAAGTAAACGCGCGTGGCGTAGGGATAGAGGAAGGGCAATCACGAAGATATAACGCTGCTGCCAGAAGATAAAGTTTGATGTAACAATAAGTGTGGAAATAGCAATCTGGAAATTAGTTTTGATATAATAGGGTTTGACAACACAGGATATCAGGAGTTTAAAATAGAAGGTGGTTTAATATTCAGTGGTTACAAATATGTTGATAAAATAGGTTTTTCAAGCTTGAAAATGGTAGTGGAACTAGAACGTACAACGTGGAGGATAATGGACGATGAACGAGTTGAAACAGGTTGGTTATTAATTAATTGATATTAAATTACCTGCCGACTCAACACTATCAGGGAGTAAGTTCCAAGATAAAGTTCTAATTCCGAGGTTTTTCTTAACACTGAAAACAAAAAGTGGATTACTAGATGATCGAAGCTGTCAGGGCTGTCTTGCAGGAGTGAGCAGTGAATGTAAATAT
>BSQZ01000011.1:6200000-6252500 GCA_033239005.1 Lamellibrachia satsuma | reverse complement strand
CTGCTATATTTGGTGCTGAGTCGGCCGATTTGAAATTCGGGCTCAGCAAGAACGGCAAAAACAGCAAAAATGACATCTCTGACATATTGTGCAGGGTGTTGTACACACCATCAACTACCGAGTCATACCTGCTCGTAACAACAGGCGACACGATGTGGTAGACGTGTGAGAATGCTCTACATATATTTGATATATAGACATGTTTACTGCGATACTTGCAACATGTATTTAACTACATGATTGACGGTCGAGTGGCATCATGGTATCGTGACTCATTATACACTCCTTGGTTGCATATTTATAGTGGCGTAGCTACGATTTTGTAAAGAAGGTGCCCGACCGGAAAGGGAGTGCCTGGGTGAAGAAATGGGACGCCCGGTTGAAAATTCACGTATAGCACGCACGCGTGCATGCACGCTTACACAATCGCACACATATACACTCACGCTGTTTGACATAATAGTTGAGTGAGGCATATTTGCCTCTTTATTGTCTTATGCAGTTCGTTTCCCAATAAAGGAAACATATTAAGTTAGTGGGCTTGCAAGCGACGACCACCAACTCTGTGAGTTATATAACTGCTCACTTCATATGTAGGATATGATATTTTAGTTGTATTTCAGAAAAATACGTGCGATACAAAAACGCATGGCACTAGTCTGACTGCAGAAAACCGACCGTTACAGTCCGACCACCGCAGTCTAATTACCGCAGACGAACCACAGAAATCCAACCACCTCAGTCCATTCGTAGTCCAACCACCGCAGTCCGACTATATACATCGTACACATACATCGTACACATACATTGTACTCATACATCGTACACATACATCGTACACATTCATCGTACACATACATCGTACATATATTTGAACACTGGTTAAATTGGCACTGGACCAGAACGCATAAATATCTAAACAGTGACTCGTGTGACGGTGACAACGTATAACTCACGTGATGTATTTGACTGAGTGGTATAAGTATAGCCAACTAAGTTAGTACAGTGTCGTTCTACAAGCAACAAACTCCGTCTGTTAAAGAGGTAAGTGTCCTGTTTATGCCACGGAATGTATTATGCCATTTTGTGGATAACAAAAAGTTTGATATTCCATACATGTCTTATGTAATATGCGTGGAATGTGGAGGATATGTGTATATTAACAATGGGATCACATATTGTAAGCTGGTGAATGTGTGTTTTTTGTCTCTTGCACCTCTAGTACATTTCCGTTGTTGGAGATGTATTCACTGTGTTATTCTGCGTCGAACTTTGATGAATATGTCACAAAATACTTTTGTGTGGGGTTTAAACGCATTTTGCTACACATTTCAGTGAGTGCCTGCCTAGTTGAAGAGTTACAACGGCGAGACAATGCGTGCCATCGTCGCCGTGTTACTGGCGTTTAGTTCGTTGGGCTGTTACGTCCTGTTCGGAAGCGCAGGTGGGATCATAAACGTGTTCTTGTAGTTATATTTAATTATTAGTACACACAAAAGCACGCACGCATGCGTGCACACACACACACACACACACACACACACACACACACACACACACACACACACACACACACACACACACACACACACACACACACACACACACACACACACACACACACACACACACACACACACACACACACACACACACACACACACACACACACACACACACACACACACATACTCTAAAGGTTTCCTGTATAGGGAAGAGAACAATAGACGAGAAACAGACAGAAACGGCCATAGTCCACCATCCGCACTTTGATATAATGTCTGACAGTACAATAAGTACACTAACATACAAACACACCCCACAAAATTAATCCATGTTATCATATTGTAAGAACATTAGCTCTCGGTACACATTCCGACTTTGTCAACTAGTTAACATGATTCCTGTGCGTAGTCAGATAGTAATTGCAATTATGTAACCATATTAAACAAGATTTAACAAGATAGTCATAAAAGACAAAGGCACAAATGGCAAGTGGACAAGGAAGCCATTGGCTTATCGAAAATCCAACAATGTTTTATTTATTTGTAACCCGCCCTCCTGAGATATGTGTCAACCTTGTTTTTTTCCATTAATTGATTATCCTCTGTGAGAAAGAGTACTTCCTGATATCCAATCTAAAGTGATACTAATGTTACCTCATGTCCTCTAGTTCTATTATCTTTCTTGAGTGAGAAAAACATATTTCTATAAATATTTTCCTACCCATTCAATATCTTAAAAATGTCAATTTGATATCCTCTTAACCGCCTGGTATCTAGGATTGTTATACCACATTCTCATGTCGTTCCTCATAACTAGGGTCTCTCAGTTCTGGAATCATTTGAGTTGCTCTGCTCTGTATTCTTTCAAGCGTGTCCATATCCTTCTTACGATACGGAATCCAAGCTTGCATACAATACTCTAAATGAGGCCTAACTATTGTTTACAGAGGTATAATTAGCTTTTTCCTTGTATGTTATATTTTTCATAATCAACCTAAGAATTTGATTACCCTTTGAAGCTGAAATACCACACTGCTCTGAAACTTTCATATAAGCACTTAACTCCTAAGTCCTTTTCTTTTACAGTAACACATAATACAGTATCTCCCATTTTATAATTTACTTCGCAGTTCCCTTGATCTGTATGTATGCATTTATATTTCCCAAAATTGAATAACATCTGCCATTTCTAAGACCATTTAACTAATGTTTTTAGATCGTTTTGTAAATGTTGTCTATCACCATCATTGTTAACCTTTCTAAACACTTTGGTGTCATCCGCAAATTTCAGTACGTTGCTTATTATATTATCGCTCAAATCATTGATACATATGTTAAGAATAATAAAGGTTCTAATACATAACATATTTGTTAAGTATGACCTCGATTTTAGGAATCCATGTTGAGATGGGTTTAATAATTTATGCCTAATAAGGATGGTGTTCTACGGCGCCATACATAATCATTGCCACTCTAATGTTGGAAGAACAATGCACCAATCCCATGGCATTGTTGCTGTGATGGTATATATATATATACATATATATATATATATATATATATATATATATATATATATATATATATATATATATATATATATATATATATATATATATATAGTAACCTTTAAATATATATATATATATATATATATATATATATATATATATATATATATATATATAATATTAACTTAAAAATAATGTAAACATCTTATAGCAAAATTCATGAAGAAACGTCGACTTACATATCATAGTTATTGTAACAATGTTATTGTTGTTCACACAGCTTCATGCAGCAAGCTGACAAAGTTGAGTGGGACAGGCGGCTACTTTGGTACGTCCGGATCAAAGTATGGAAACAAGGAGATATGTTCATGGAAGATTCGCGTCCCTTGGTGGAGGGTGGGATTTTCATTTCATCTTATCAAAGACGATACAAGAATTGTAACTTGTATGTATGTATGTATGTATGTATGTATGTATGTATGTGTGTATGTGTGTATGTTCGGTATTAGGGTTACCCACGGGACTGGGCAAAAGTGACCCTAATAGCGAGGTGACTTTAATACTGAATATGGGGACTGAAGCATCATGGGAAGTTGGAAAATTCCTCAGATACATGTGATTTTAATAGCAATGCATATTATGCAAATACATTGTTGATATCAAGTACAGTGTAGTGACTGGATTATTTCTGGATACAGCTACAGGGTGTACTTGTTTTTCCTAAAATGTACAGTGTAAATATATAGAGAGAGAACATGATACAATAGAATTTAATAAAAACTTTATTTATGTACGCTACTGTACGTACAGAACAAAAGAAATGTTTCTCCTGGAAGCAAGGCAAGCTCTACTGCACTGCACTGTTACAGCAGTCCTTCACGGTGGTTTGTAGATATTCCCAATGGGAGAGTTTCAGCCTCAATCTGGGCAGCGCGCTGGTAGACTACATCCAGTCCCCTCTTACTGGCGAACACTTTCAGATCCTCAGCTATCTGCATGGTCTGTGTGATGGATGTTACAGCGGGTGTGGTAATAGTTGGTTCATCGTCGTCATCATAATCGTCCTCGACACAGCTGCCAGGCTGGCTGTCTTCAGCACGCAGCTCAGTCACGAGTCGCTGGCTGCGCTCAACACACTCAGTCACGAGTCGCTGGCTGCTTTCAGCACGCAGCTCAGTCACGAGTCGCTGGCTACGCTCAGCACGCTCAGTCACGAGTCGCTGGCTGCCTTCAGCACGCAGCTCAGTCACGAGTCGCTGGCTGCCTTCAGCACGCAGCTCAGTCACGAGTCGCTGGCTGCGCTCAGCACGCTCAGTCACGAGTCGCTGCTCCCAACAATAGTCAAGTTGGTTGGAATTGGGCACATTCGCATCTGTCGTGATCGGATTAACCAGCGGCTTTTGTTTGTCCCAACTACGTTTCGTTACCTGAACCTACCTGTCCAATTGACCTCAGTTTTGTTAAATAAATAAACAGTCAGGCGCCTCATTAATGACACCCTATTGTTAGCATCAAGACCGACCGGGCTCTCGTGTTTATCTTGGAAATCTACTCATCCGATTAGACTTTGAGTTCAAAGTGTTACCTAAAATGACTGGTAGACTACACCCAGTGCTGCATCTTTTATAGTTTTCTGAAGTTTACTGGCCTCTGCGTAAACACGCCAGGATCGTAACTTCTAATTGCTATTGACGTTGTTGGTGGTGCTTTTGAGTCTGACAAAGCGGCAGCAGGCCGATCTCCCGAATCTGATGGGTAGCTGCTCGGCCGTGACTGACCCTAATTGCGGGGTTCATCTGTGGGTAATCTGGCCATTTTGCACTCAGTTGCTGACCATATTAGCGACTAGCGAGGTGAACCTATTATCGGGACGAATGTCTCATTCTTTACTATGGAAATTATTTGGGACTGACCCAACGTGACCCTAATTGTGAGGTGACCCAGCCACTGAGGTGACCCAATACCGATGTTCAACTGTACGTACGTATGCATGTATGTATGTATGTATGAATGTATGAATGTATGCATGTATGCTTGTATGTATGAATGTATATATGCGCATGAATATATATATATATATATATATATATATATATATATATATATATATATACATGTATGTATGTATGTATTATAATATATATATATATATATATATATATATATATATATATATTTATATATATATATATATATATATATATATATATATATATATATATATATTTAAACATACATACATACATACATGCACACATATGCACATGTATATATATACATATTGTATGTATGAATGTATATATGCGCATGAATATATATATATATATATATATATATATATATATATACATGTATGTATGTATGTATTATAATATATATATATATATATATATATATATATATATTTATATATATATATATATATATATATATATATATATATATTTATATATATATATATATATATATTTAAACATACATACATACATACATGCACACATATGCACATGTATATATATATATATACATATACATATATATATATATATATATATATATATATATATATATATATATATATATATATATATATATATATATATATATATATATATATATATATATGTTCATAGCGTGTGAGACTGCACTTCCGCAAATTTGATCTGGAGAAATGCTGGTATTGTCGGTGCGACATCGTGAAGGTGTACGACGGAAGTAACTCCTTTGCCCCATTAAAAGGAAAGTTCTGTGGCAACAAGAAACCCGCAGACATTGTATCCAAGGGGAGGTCAATGTTCGTTTCTTTTATGTCTGACAGCACGATTACAAAAGCCGGATTTCGTATTCAGTACTCTGTAGGTGAGACACATTTATTTATCATGTATGTTGGAGAATCAGTAATGCATTGACAGTCGTCAACAATTAGCAATAACAACTTAATTAACATAATAAATATACTGTAATTTAAAATCTTGTTTGTTTTTCCTGTTAGATTGTACCATTTCCAATGAAATCTAGAAGCTAAAGAACAACCACAAAACATAAGAAACCGATATCATTTAACATAATATTCATGTGTGCACATGGGAGGAAACGTCCTCGTCCTTTATTCTTTAACCATCACACACAACACAAGGACACACACAACACAAGGACACACAAACAACACAAGGACACACAAACAACACAAGGACGCACACAACACAAGGACACGCACATCACAAGGGCATACGCACACAAACACGATTGTAACATAAGAGTATTGTTATCTTCTTCTTATGAAATTTGATCAGAAAATTAAATCTCGCTTGTTATTAAACATCGATGTTTTGAGAAGGCCATAACATTGGAATGCATACACTTATTTCATGCTCATAAGTATATGTGTGTGTCATGTATATATCTTTGAATAATGTTGTTTGTGCAATTGCTATTATAGTTTGTGCACATGCAGCTTGTGATTACATGTGGTTTGCATTCATTGTGTTTTGCATGCGGAACAGTTTGAATAACAGCGTAGTTTATCATTGTCTATGTTATAAAGTTGTTGCTTTTTACTGCAGTGTCTTGTAAACGGCTGAAAGTGTTGAGTGAATCAAAAGGATACTTCGGCACTGTGGGGTTCGGCTATGGAAACCACGAGACGTGTTCGTGGAAGATTCAAGCTCTCCCACATAGGGTGGGTCATGGCATTTACTTAATATCTTCATTCGTTACGCTTTTTCATTAGTTTCCCTGACTTCCATTTTATAATACCCGCTTTATACTCACATGTTATGTATATAATATATATATATATATATATATATATATATATATATATATATATATATATATATATATACATATATATATATATATATATATATATATATATATATATATATATATATATATATATATATATATATATATATATATATATATATATATATATATATATATATATATATATATATATACATGTGTTATATAGCATAAACTAAATTTATTACAACAGCTTGGGCGCCCATGCAAAATATATGCTGATGGTAGCATGTCTTGTTAAAGGAAGGACAACGATTTGTGGAGAGTATAGCTAATAAAACCCCCTTCTCTGTTTACAGCGAATCGTGCTGGAGTTCATTAGTTTCAGTTTGGAACCACACTCGTCTTGTCGCTACGACTCAGTGAAGGTGTACAACGGAGGTAGCGACAAAGCACCATCGCTTGGGACGTTCTGCGGCTTCAGCAAACCAGCAACTGTCTACTCTACCTCTAGCACTGTGTTTGTGACCTTCACATCTGATGGCTCGAAGACCTACTCCGGCTTCAGGATTAAGTACTGGACATGTGAGGCAAAATGCTACATTACATTTATATACAAATTAATTATGTGTTGTTAATTTATTGCCAAAATAAAACATAATAATGCATCTGTGAACAATGTTAGTCTTTCGATAATAATCATTACCGAATTTACCTTTCATTCAAGAGTATCGATAAAATGTTAGAAACAACCGTGACTTAGAACACATACTAAGATCGAGAGACGTTTAGTTGCTCTAACGTGTTAAGCTCGCAAAGTCGGAATGTATCAGTAATTATTATTACTTTACACATTCCAACATGACTAACTGATAATTGGATGTGGGGATTATTGCGATAAATAAATTCGACCGTTAGTAGTGCTATCAAGTTATCGCTCATCGACTTCGATATCGAGTTCGTGCATGTTAATCTAATTTGTTCTTTTTCACACAAGTCATTTTAAACACAAACAAGCGGTCAACTTGTTCAGTCAGTTGTCGAGTCAGTGCAGTGTGCTACTCTTGTTCAGGCTTCAGACGAAACGTTTGACGTTTGACGATTGTATGATATGTTCTTGAAGCTCCCATTGTTGGTTCTGTTAGTAAAACGAGTTGTTCTGTTGCAGTGAAATAATTTGTGTTCTTTATCACGCCGTAAAAATATATGTTATATACAATGAGCACGCACAGGAGAAACACATAATTAATTATTTTGGGTTCTTTATCACGCCGTAAAAATATATATTATATACAATGAGCAGGCACAGGAGAAACACATAATTAATTATTTTGCTATTGGACATTTTTTTACTGGATTTTCAGATTTGCACGCAATTGGGTGACGAGTGGATGACGCACCCAAACCGCAGCCCTGTGCCTGGATGCTCGTCATGTGTTCCTGCTGTCTAACACGCAGGCGTTGTTAGATCGGATGTCACGTGTAATCGGATGTCAAGCCGATTGTCATATGTAACTGGATATCAAACCGAATATCATAGATAACCGGATGTCAAACTGATTGTTATATATAACCGGATGTCCAGCCGATTGTCATGTATAACCGGATGTCAGACCGAAACGTACCCAATTTTAATAACACGACATTTACATATATTGCATTCATTAAAGTTGCCCGGGCGGCTAGCGTGTCACTTGTTCTTTTAAGTTTTTTTCATAACAAGCTGGGATATACTGAACTAAACGTCGACTCCACAAAACATCACCCGACACTAACGTCATATTTCGCCACCAATCCATCCTTTAAAAAGCAGTCCTTTTGGAAATCCCTTTAATTTCTGAGAAACGCTGACGATGTTTCCATAGTAACGACCGCGTGCGCTACGATGTTCGAACCAGCTATATTCGTTCGCTTTGAAAGCGGAACATATCGTTTGGTTACTGTGATTCCGGTACATATCATTACTATATCTACTTAACTAAGTAATGTCCGTAAACCAGGAAATATCAGCGCTAACGTAGTTTATTGTGCATTTGAACCAATAAAGGAAACGGCCAGTGACCCCGACATGGTGACCCCGCCGGATAACGGGCCAATCAAAATAATCGTATAAAGCCCTGCCACGTGTTTGTCAAACGACAAAATGATGCTTAATTTATTATTTTAGAAAAAACCACAACACTTAGTGAGCTGCAATTTGGCGAATGAACGCGTCGTACGTATAGGCAACCACACGCAGTTTGGAATTATGATTGGTGAAGGGTTTGTGTCAAAAATACTCTGCCACTTTAGGCTATCATTCAACTTTTGCTTAATTCATTCGTGGTGGTGTAGCAGACGTAATTCGTTTACGTTAACCAAAATCAGTGACACTGTCATATTTACATGTACATAATTTATTTCTTTGGAGATTTTATCAAAACGATATAATTTGGCATTTTGTGACTATTTTTACAAAAATGTTTTAAAAATCGTTTAACATAACCAAATAAATGAGAAACTAAAAATTTCATTTACCTGGAAGTTTATATAATATTTCAACTACAATATGTGAAGAATAGGTGAATTTATTTTAAAAACTTCTACTGAACCTAATAAATTCAAGACAAGCATATAATAGCCGTTCCAGCTAGCTTAAGATTACCTGTGCATGCGTCGTGTATATGTTTGCACGCGCATTTATGTGAGTGTATAAGTGCGTGTGCAACTAGTTGCTTACACAACGTATCTAGTTAACCCCAATCACTCAGAGAGGGCGTTCGGTGTGCCTTGGAATACACAACGTGACCTGATTTTTACAAGGCCACTATGACTGAAACAGGAACTAACACAACTGAAATATAACGTTATCAAACAAACAACGTATCTGCATTCTAAAAAAACATGAGTATTTCATTAATGCATATGTTTAACAATTTGCTGCTTACAAACTAGTGCCACATTCCAATATGCCATTGCAACAATCAGTGGCTTGTAAAGTTGTTTAACTTACAGATCACATAGTCTAGATGTTCCCACTAATAAGCCGACAGACATTAAACGGTATGCGTGCGCAATTGCAGACGTGCAATTACAATTACGTTGTATTTTCTCATTAAAACAACGAAACCGTGTCAAAACAAAACATTTGATTACTATAACGAAATGAACAGGGCGGCACATTTCACGAGTTTGTTATGTTTTGTATTTATCAACATAACAATTATGTATTTACACATTGACCTGTGTCTAATAATTTAATGGTATTAAATGTAGTAGTCTCATACTTTATTTCTGTATTCGCTACTCCATCACAATGATTCTGACTACTACAATTTTTCTTTTTTGACATTACATAATTGTTACTCTACTATTTCATTGTGATCATTTGCTATAATCACGGTGGTTCTTGACATGAACCTTTAGACGTTTCTATATAATATCTAGATTTCAACAAAATCAAGACAGAATGGAATATGGTCAGACAATTAGAAAAAAGATTAACATTGTCTCTGTTCAACCGGACACAGCCTGCACATTTTTTCCTGGCCTTCTTGTTTCTGCAGTAACATGCCATGCTTCTGTACCATCGTCTACTTTGTTCTAGTGTCCGTTTGCTCTGCTCTGCAGAAGGAGACGTTGCCCTCAACACTGTTTATTTTTTTATTTCTAATGTTACCAGCCTCTTTAAGACTGATGTCAAGTCCGTTTCCTCTGGGAATAAAGTTAGGTAATCTCAGCAGCAAAACACGGTATAACTTTCATATATATATATATATATATATATATATATATATATATATATATATATATATATATATATATATATATATATATATATATATATATATATATATATATATATATACCTGCTACCGATTTCTCTGCCTCACTTCTATTGTTTGACTCCTGTCTGTTCTGGGGATCACCCAGCACCTGCCTGTACTCATCATGAAGCATATTCAGCAAGTACGCTTTGATCGGCATAACACTTGGATTTTCAGCTTTGATGATTGATGTTTATACGTTTTAACATATGCCAATAATTCATTTACCCTAAGTTTCTTTTGCACAGTTACATTGTCAGCTGAATCTGTACATTAACAGTGGATGCTGCATTAATACACTTTTGGCAGGTATGTCTAATAACAATATAATATACATGATGACATGATAATTTGTAGATTGTGTAACTTACAATACATATTTACATCAGGTAGCCCCATCATGTTTAAACATCCTGTACAGCGTAAACAACGTTTATATATTTACATCAGGTAGCCCCATCATGTTTAAACATCCTGTACAACGTAAACAACATTGCTATCGTTTTTTTAAATATTGGATATGGTTATGCGTATATTGGTATGAATATGTTCCTTAAACTGAAAGAAGGCAGTAGAACCAGAGGACACGAAACAGCATTAGACAAGGAACAGTATTGGCTGGACATACATGAGAGAAATTACTGAGAATTCTCACATAATGGATGGAACAACTTGTCTAATGACTGTGGCAATGTAAGCAGCGTGAATATGTTTAAAAATTGACTTAACATATATCTGATAAGTACGGGATATGCAATAAATCTTAGATTTTCGATAAGCCAATGGCTTCCTTGTTCACTTGTCACCTGGATTTTTGTATGACAATCTTGTTAGATCTTGTTATATTATTTTAAGTGGTGGTTCTAAGTAATCCAATAGTCTTCCTGTGCGACTCTAATTCTGCTGCTATATGTTCTAGGTATTTGTTAGACGGCGTTGTCTTTGCACATCTCCAGATGGCGATACTGTGGACTAAAACTCAGTTTAGTTTCACCTGTTTTCACACGCACGCACGCACGCAAGCACGCACGCACTAGAATGCATTAGAAGTCAATTTACACACACTTGACATAGGGAGTTTCTTTCGGTTAAAATATACGGCAAGGCATGAGAAATGCAGTAAATTTGGTTGCATATGTGGATTCGGTCCCTGTTTATGTCTACGACCTGCCAGCAGTTCGTCGACTGTGGCAGACGAATCGTTCTGCGCAATTCCGTGGTAAATAGGTCTCGACCTTTCGATGATATATAACTATTACAGACGTTCATACTGAAAGGAGTGTGCGTGTGATGAAGGATGTGTCGATGGGAGGTTTCTGTCTCTTATTGTATTAAACATTAAAGGATTGTTACGTTCATGACGTGTTTGCCCTGTCGGTGACACGTGGGAATGTACAGGTGTTATAAATAATGTGCTCAGTGTGGGGTGAGGGTTGTTCCTGCCAGACAGTGACATTTCTACAATCAGGCTAGTGGTTGTTCTAGAAACAGATGGTGCAAGGGAGCCGAAGGCAAAGGACGGGTTGGAAGAAGTAGAAGAAGGAGAAACAAGAGAAGAACGGGAAGAAATGGAAGTAGGGGAAGGAGGAAGAGAAAGCGAATGAGAAGAATGGAAAAATAATAAGAAGAGGACGACGGCGAAGAAGGGGAAGGAAGTGAAGAAGGGGAAGGAGGCGAAGAAGGGGAAGGAGATGAAGAAGGGGAAGGAGGCGAAGAAGGGGAAGGAGGCGAAGAAGGGGAAGGAGGCGAAGAAAAGGAAGGAGGCGCAGAAGGGGAAGGAGGTGAAGAAGGGGAATGAGGCGAAGAAGGGGAAGGAGGCGAAGAAGGGGAAGGAGGTGAAGAAGGGGAAGAATAAAAAGAATGGGGAGAAGGTGGAGAAAGAGGGAGAAGGGGAAGGGAAATGAGGGGAAGAACTAGAAAAACTGGAAGAAGGGGATAAGGGAAGGAGGGCAAGAAGAAATAATGCCTGGTAAGTATGTATTATACGTTACGTATGGTCGTTGTGCACTGGACAATAAACAGAAGAAAAAAATTAGAAGAACGGGAAGAAGGCGAAGACATTGAAGTAGGGTAAGAGGAGAAGGGGAAGAAGGAGAATAATGGAAAGAAAGGAAGAAGGGGAAGAATATCATGAAGGGGAAGAAGGCGGAAAAAAGGAAGAAGGAGAAGAAGTAAAAGAAGGACAAGGAGGGGAAGGAGATGACGTGGAAGAAATAGGAGACTTGGAAAGAATGGGAAGAAGAGGTTGAAATGGAAAAATGGAAAGAATGCGAGGAATGAGAAGAAGGGTTAGAAAGGGAGAAGGAGAATGGGCGGAAGAAGGGGGCGAACTAGAATAATGGGAAGAAGGAGAATAAGAAGGGGATAAGGGAAGGAGGGGAAGAAGAAGTAATAATTCCTGGTAACTGTGTATTGTTCGCTACGTATAGTCGTTGTGCACTGGACGGTTACGGTTAGCCACACTCAGCGTAAATCATTCGCCGATCTCGTGACAAGTCTCCACATCGGTTCTCCTCTAGAGGCCGGGGACCAGTCCGCGACAAGCGATAAATCGACCCCGTAATGAATACAGTGTAAGCATAGCGTATGCATTAATAAGGTATGGGAATCTGAAGACGCACCGCGACTGTGTAAATCATTCGTCATGAGCCACGATTCAGAGAGAAAGAGACCGGTGATCAACCCGCGGTTGCCATGTTTGCATTGTTGGCGACCATCACAAAGATTGTAGATGACGAAAATACTTTGGCGTGTAACTGCGTTCTTCTATGTGGTGACCCGTGACTAAAAATTGTATGATGTAATTTGTTGAAAAATGTCTTTACATAAAATAAAACAGCAGAATATAATCCTTTTCAAACATAGTAATGCATGCGTGCGTGCGTGCGTGCGTGCGTGCGTGCGTGCGTGCGTGCGTGCGTGCGTGCGTGCGTGCGTGCGTGTAAAAGGCATGTCAAAATAGACTGAGTCTAAGTTTACAGTATCACCCTCTGGAGACGTGCAGAGACAACGCCGCCTAACAAATGCCTATATAATCTGTAGCAGTGGGCCTAGTGTCGCCCCTGGCGACTATTTGTACGCTTAGATTAATTTCATCTATGTATTTTGTCAGTAGCACGTCCTAGTGACCAAATATGTAATAATCTTGACCTATTAAGTGCACTTTACTACCTACTTTCCTCCCATCGATGCGCTCATACGTACTCTTTCTTGCCCAGTATGCTAGATATGACTCAAGAAGTGTTACGAACACAATTAAAGATTTATTGAAGCATAATGAGTAATTTGCACAACTGTGCTATACAAAAGAGGCCATAGCCTTCCATAAGCCGTCATCCACCGCAAACGGAAACAGAACTCTCCTGCGTTAGAGACAGGGGTAAAATGTAAACAAAGATCACGTTGATATTTAAACAAAGATAACAAGTTAAAAAACTTCTCTGTAATAAAAGAAAAAATATAGTGTCCTATTAGACTTTATGCAAACAACAAAGTCTGTGATAAAGTTATATGTCCAGTAAATGTCATCAAACTCTTTTTCAATCTCATTGATTGATCATTACAATCTTAATAAACATGATACACTCGATAGTCAGCCCATCGCATAATCAGGTTCTTATGTAGAATTGTCCATATGCCACATTCCGTCATTGGTGGCTTTCAGAAGGCCGAATGAAGACGCGCCATTCTTTGTTAAGCAATCTGCTGTTTGGAACATTGTTGCAAGCCATTGTAGCCGTATAATCTATTGGCGTTTAATTAGCTCTTTAATGTTGCTAATCTCAAGACGTAGCCCTTTTCTGCTACAAACGTAGTCGACTTGACAGCATCATGAAGGGAATGATTATCCGTAGGCAACAGTTCTGGTTTTGCCTTTCCAGTAGTCAATTCTGCAAACAAAGTTGCCAGAAACATACCACTGTCAACACCATCAGCAAGTTCTAGAGCTTCTCCTGCCAATGTGCTCCTCACTGCACATCGAATCCTTTTAGACTGCCAAGACAATGGTGAAAGTCTTCCATTCCCCCCAAATCATGATGAAATGTCCACCGTTTGTCCCACCATCAGGTAAGTTACCCATTGATGCATCACTGAATATCACCAATACCAATGCATTCTCACCTCCTAGGAATTTCATAGAAACTTCAATGCAACTTCTTCAGATTTCAACTTGCGAATGACTTTGTTTGCTCAATAATGTTCTGCACAATAGCACCTTTCACAGAAGCTGCTAAGTTTGATTCATCAAACATAACATCAGGTCGAGTCTGTCTAACAATCCACAGGATATGACCAACTTTGGACCAATATGCTTCTAGGTCACATTTGGTTAAGGTCGAGTGACGCTGCAGCATCCTAGATTTCTCAAGATGAATCAGGTGTAGGTTGTTGAGGTAATCTTGTTGTTGAAGTTGTATTCCTTCTTCAGAACAAGACAACTCGATACCAACGTAAGAGAAAGTATCGTTTTCTTTCCCATGTTCGCAACCCACACAGAAAGTCGATCTGATCTTGCTGATGACTTCCTGTTGACAGTCCGTTGTTCCCCCCAGATAAAGTCTTCCACGTGGCATGCCAATATTTCTCAAACAGTGCCGGTCGTTTTTCCAGTATAATACAACCGGGTCAACCAGAGATATTTGGCACCACTTTTCAGCATGACTTCATGCACTTTATTATACCAATAGAGAGAAGCATCTGCCAGTCCATAAACACATTTTCGTAGATGTCAAACAATTCCCTTGACCTTGGCTTCTGCACGAGGCCTTATAAAAATTTGCCTCTCTAATTCAGACCCCCGAAGAAAGGCCGTCTTTATGTCCATCGAATGAGGCTTCCAGCGTTTTGCAGCAAGAACCGCTAGAACAAGTCTAAGAGATTATGTTGCACACACACACGCACGCACGCACGCACGCACGGCGGATGGGATATAGAGCATGACTGTCATTAGCTAAGATAGAACGTGCCTTCCTAAGTACCTGTTGTTCACAAAACTGAGTGATGTCTCAGTTTTGTGAACAACTAGAGGGACTTCTTAGGAGTACAGGTCAAGTTAGTACACACGCACGCACGCACGCACGCACGCACGCACGCACGCACGCACGCACGCACGCACGCACGCACGCACGCACGCACGCACGCACGCACGCACGCACGCACGCACGCACGCACGCACGCACACACACACACACACACACACACATATACACGATCGATAGAGACGCTTCTTAGAATGAATATAAATCAAGTTATTAAATAGTTTGGTCACTAGGAGACATTTCTTGGGGTAAACATAGGCCAAAGTATTAGGTTTATGATCGTTAGGGGCTCTTTTTGTTGAAATAAATATAAGTCAAATTGTTGTTTGTGGTCGTTAGGGGCAAGTAATGGTTGAACTTGATGGGTGGATGCATACATACAACACCATAATGTTAGTTGAAAGAATATTTGTTACTTCGCTACTAAATTGTAGTAGTTAATATGCCACTTCATCTTTCGATAATGTCTGAAGAGACGACGACGACAGAATGTTGATGGGATGGAGTGGCTTTTAATGTATGGAGATTTTAGCAAACGGAGTGAATCGACGGCCAAAGGTGTTTGGAGATGAAAGTGGATACTTATGATTGAAAATGCAAACGGAAGAAGAGAAAGACCGGAGGACATATACAGTTCAAAGTGCAACATACATAGATAAACTAGTACACATTTAGACAAAAGCAAAATTTACATTTACACAACAAAAACCTTACCATATATAGCTAAATGAGGTAAAATAAATGGAAGCGGTACTGCATAACAAGAGTGGTACACATATAGATAAAAACGATCAAAAGTGTTACTACATAGTTAAAAAGCGTTAACACACAGCAAAAGTGATACATACATAACGAAAAGCTTGACATATATCAATAATTAATGCAAAATGCATAGATGAAAGTGTGACATGCTTGTGATGGGTATGGGTAATATTTGCCAATCGCAGTCCTTAGGATATACACAAACATGGTAAAATGTATAATGTGACCTTAATAAATCAAAGTATTCAACATTCCATAACTAAGGATTCTTCTTGGATAGAATGTAGGTCAAGGTGTTACATTTGTTGCCACTGGAGGCACTGCTCACTGCTTGGATGGAATTTAGCAGAGCTAGGTATACACTAGCTCTGAATATAGGTAGTTATTTACTGTTTAGGCACCAGGAGGCGCTTTTTTGTGGAGAAATCATAGAGTTACATCATTAATCACCCCCCTATAAACAAGAGGGACAAGCCAGCTCACTGTAGTGAAGCGGGTGTGGACCACTGGTCGGCATTTCATTGCACGGCAGAAACAGTTGCATCCACTGCAAGACACATAGGGTAGTACTGTTTACAGTGTGAACATAGCATGTTAAAAATAGTTGTCTAACATATGTAAGTAAGTAAGTGAGTAAGTAAGTTAATGTATTTCCTCCTCGCCGTCATCATTTACAATATAAGGCAAACAAAAGCAATGAAGATGAGGTGGCTACCAGAGAATTATAAACTAGTAGCCAGTGACGATGACACCAGGAACCAATTAACTTGAAGATTTGTCATTGTCATTTGTTCTTAATGGAGCATGGCCACCAGACTGATAAATAATTTGGGTGAGGGTGGTCCCAGCAGTTGTGTTATAAGTGTGGGCAGTTGGGTTGTTCATACATGCATTAGTGTTAAACTCTTCAAGACAAACATCTTGGAGGCTTGCTGGAGAAAGTTGTGGGACAATGAATATGGTTATTTCCTGTGTTGCTTACAGCTGTATGAATCGACAGAAGACAGGATCTAACATCTCGTTATTTTCAGGTAATTTATGTTGCAAATGTTTGTGCATATGTGAATGAATGTAACAGTTTTGAAAATGTTCTGAAATATCAATATATTACAGATACGTTTGTTTTTCTTGGGGGAGCATACATTAAGTGTTTCCCAGTAGTCACATTGATTGGGTGCAACATAAAATGTTACAGGGGTAGGATTCAGTTTTATAAATAATGTGTGCGTGCATGTATGCATATTTGTAACTCTTATAAAACTCTACTAGATGTCAGCTCATTAATAAGATTTTTTTCTTTATTAAGTCATCTGCATTTAATGAGGCTCTCCCCTTTTTGGTCGTTGTTTGCCTTTTCATCGGTGTATGAACCACTATCATATAACTCATTCTGTACACATTGCAACATTCATTGCATTCTATGCATTTGTTTGACAAAGCATGTGAAAGGCTGCCTACTAAAACAATTGACAGCTTAAATGAGAGAGCACATTTCTTTACATGAGGCGTGTCCTTGGGCAAGTTGGCCAGATAACATTCGAGAGATCTTGATCTGCAGGTGGAAATAGCTGTGATGGAGCAGCTGGGGAATGTGTTGAAAGATGGGAAAAGAATATTTTGGGGACCTTAGAGAAGAATGTCCAACAGGGCTTAATGAGATTTTGACCTGTTGCAGTCATTATCTAATACATGTATAGAGCATTCAGAAAGTTCAGTTTCGATCATATTTAGTGGTGCTACTGTTATAGTTAATATGTTATGGTATTTGATATACAAGGTGCATGTATAGATTGAGCATGTAATAAGGTATTTGGTATATATAGCTATATAGTAATAATCTATTATTAGTACTGTATATCTATAGATATATGATGAAGACTGGGTGCTGTACAGTATAAACACTGGGCCTCCAGTGGGTTCTTGCCGTGCAGTAATATGAATGTCACTAGTCCATGCCGGCATCACGTTATCATGTGTCACCTGATAAGAGCTTAGTGGTCTTGTTTTACTAACGGGTGTTCTATTTATGTCTATGGGAGAAATACATGTCAAGTTATTACATATATGGTCGATAGAGGTGCTTCTTGAGAGGAAAATAGGTAAAATAATTTCATGTTTGGTCGCAAGGATGTGGTTTTTGGGAGGAAAACAGGTCAAAGTGTTACGTTTGTGATAGTTAGGGGCACTTCTTGGGTTGAATATAGGTCAAAGTATTATATTTTGTGATCATTAGGGGCACGCGGTGGTTGAAGTCAGCGGGTGGGTGCAAGGCCACCACTTTAAGGATGTCAAGGCCACCACTTCAAGGGTATCAAAAACATCATTGCATAAGTACCAAGGTTACCATTTTAAGGGTATCAAGGCCACTATTTCGAGGGTATCAAGACCACCACTTCAAGGGTATAAAGGGCACCATTTCAATGGTATCAAGGCCACCACTTCAAGGGTATCAAGGCCATCATTTCAATGATATCAAGGCCACCACTTCAGTAGTATCAAGGCCACCATTTCAAGGGTATCTAGGCCACCACTTCAAGGATATCAAGGCCTCCACTCCAAGGGTATCAAGGCCACAACTTCAAGGGTATCAAAGCCACAACTTCAAGGGTATAAAGGCCACTACTTCACGTGTGTCAAGGCCACCATTTCAAGGGTATCAAGGTCACTATTTCAATGATATCAAGGACATAGCTTCACTGTTATAAACGCCACCGTTTCAAGGGTATCAAGTCCACCATTTCTAGGGAATTGATGTTTTGGAGTCAATCTGGGAAAAATCTTCAGAAACTCAAAAACTTTGAAACAGACATTGGCACTGGTCAGCAGATTAACATCAGTGTTGAAGTTTAATACTGGAAGCTTAATACACATTTTAAGGATGTCAAATCAAGTAGGTGCCACCACAAAAACACACCTGATTGTATTAATTTCTTCCAGAACTGTATGCATTTTTGGTGGCAACTTTTCATGAAGAAACGCACAGATCTGTTAGCTAGCATGTTTACAATCTGCAGATATTGTCAACTGCAGGCTGAATTTGTTTTCCAAATTGACAAAAATATTTAAAGTCATCCATATGATACATATCAGTTGGTAAATGATAGCAATACAGAAACCAATAAAAAGTATTTGCATTTTAATAAAATAAAATGAATTTGTGATACAAGATAATTAAAAAACACCAGACTCCTTAATTGATCAACACATGATCACTTCAAATGATCATGTACGCTCAATGACAGAAATGTACACATCAGTACAGTGGGCGCACTTACAGCAACGTAACACTGTAAAATCTCCTTTGTTTACACCATCAAACTCTGCACACTGTTAGCTGTAAGTTACACCCCTGCACATCTGAACAAGGAAATTGTTACAAATGTGAATATCAAGTGTTACATATTATGTGTACACATTAACAAGCAGTGTTACACATCTTTACCTAGAAGAAGCAACACCTGCATAACACACCCTTTCACAAATAACTCATTAAACATCTACACACAATCCTACTGAACACATAACACATGCACTTTACCCATACACCACTACACAATATGTGCTACACATGATCTGCACATAAACAACTGAACTGGTAGCGTGTTACACATGATTTGCAAATAAACACAACTGAATTGGTGATGCAGTACACATGATCTGCACATAAACACTACTGAACTGGTGATGTGTTACACAAGTTCTGCACATAAACAACTGAACTGGTGGCATGTTACATATCAACTACTATTAAATCCAAATGATAGCATACATAGCTAAATACCTGGGGCAAAGCAGACATATATACAAATAGAACAAAATGTTATACATGAATTTGCTAAATGTTTTAGGTGTCTACCTCTTTTATTAAACAACATCCCATATACAGTAAAAAACAAGATAGAAACACAGTTTAAAAGGTTTTTCTATTTATGGTAAAAAACACTATTTACAGCAAAATCAAGAACAATGCACAATATCAACCTGCTTCATTTGTCAACATCACCACAACGCACACACCCCCGGTACTGTACTCTCTAGAAATTGAAATCAGTAAATGTATTCCGTGCCTGATGTAAACAGGAATGACAGGGATTTTGAATTTTAATTTACTGTCCACAAATCTGCTTTATAAATATTCCTACTATTATTAAAATAACATAATGCATTGGTTTTTATCTAGTGTAATAATGAATAATTAATATAAATAAATGGTAGCTATAAACAGGGAGGCTCCTTTGATAGCGACCAAGCCTGGTCATAGTAGGAGTCTCCTTGACCTATAATTATTATTGTTTAATTAATATAAATAAATGGTAGTTATACACAGGGTGTATATGACTGTAATTTATGTTACTGTTTTGCTGAGTCAAACTTAAACACAACAATCAATCAATCAATAATGGTTGATGATGATTTGGTAGTGTCTAGTGTAGATCCAGAATCTTTTATCGTCAACATTTATTTGGTCGACCAACTTTTCTTCAAAGTGCAATTTTGTCTCCTTTTAGACAGTTTGTAGCTTTTCATTATCTAATTCATAGATCACGTGATCAACTGAAAGCCCACTTTTGTTTTCCACTACTTGTTTAGCACGTTTATCGTTTTTTGCCTTTTGTACACATTTATATCTTACCCATGGATGCTTTAGTCTTGAACCCTGCTTTATCTGTTTGAATGGGACATATTTCTCCACTAGGGTTTAAAACGGCTAGAAATGTTCCCACATTTCAGTCATAGATTTATTGTTGTATTCTTTGGTCCAATCTGTATCGAGGATGTTATTACCTCTACTTGGTTTATCAACCATCTGAACCAAAAAATGTTCATCAAGAGTATCAATGAAACTTTTCTCAGGTTGGCTATTTCTTCTATTTCTCCTCCTATCTTCCACTGTGTATGTGTCTGGTCTGCCTGGTGTGTCATACTCCTCCAGTCTTCCACTGTGTATGTGTCTGGTATGAATGGTGTGTCGTACTCCTCCCGTCTTCCACCGTGTATGTGTCTGGTATGCCTGGTGTGTCGTACTCCTCCAGTCTTCCACTGTGTATGTGTCTGGTATGCCTGGTGTGTCGTACTCCTCCAGTCTTCCACTGTGTATGTGTCTGGTATGCCTGGTGTGTTGTACTCCTCCAGTCTTCCACTGTGTATGTGTCTGGTATGCCTGGTGTGTCGTACTCCTCCAGTCTTCCACTGTGTATGTGTCTGGTCTGCCTGGTGTGTTGTACTCCTCCAGTCTTCCACTGTGTATGTGTCTGGTATGCCTGGTGTGTCGTACTCCTCCAGTCTTCCACTGTGTATGTGTCTGGTATGCCTGGTGTGTCGTACTCCTCCAGTCTTCCACTGTGTATGTGTCTAGTATGAATGGTGTGTCGTACTCCTCCCGTCTTCCACTGTGTATGCGTCTGGTATGCCTGGTGTGTCATACTCCTCCCGTCTTCCACTGTGTATGTGTCTGGTATGAATGGTGTGTCGTACTCCTCCAGTCTTCCACTGTGTATGTGTCTGGTATGCCTGGTGTGTCGTACTCCTCCCGTCTTCCACTGTGTATGTGTCTGGTATGCCTGGTGTGTCGTACTCCTCCAGTCTTCCACTGTGTATGTGTCTAGTATGAATGGTGTGTCGTACTCCTCCCGTCTTCCACTGTGTATGCGTCTGGTATGCCTGGTGTGTCATACTCCTCCCGTCTTCCACTGTGTATGTGTCTGGTATGAATGGTGTGTCGTACTCCTCCCGTCTTCCACTGTGTATGTGTCTGGTATGCCTGGTGTGTCATACTCCTCCCGTCTTCCACTGTGTATGTGTCTGGTATGAATGGTGTGTCGTACTCCTCCCGTCTTCCACTGTGTATGTGTCTGGTATGCCTGGTGTGTCGTACTCCTCCCGTCTTCCACTGTGTATGTGTCTGGTATGCCTGGTGTGTCGTACTCCTCCCGTCTTCCACTGTGTATGTGTCTGGTATGCCTGGTGTGTCGTACTCCTCCCGTCTTCCACTGTGTATGTGTCTGGTATGCCTGGTGTGTCGTACTCCTCCAGTCTTCCACTGTGTATGCGTCTGGTATGCCTGGTGTGTCATACTCCTCCCGTCTTCCACTGTGTATGTGTCTGGTATGCCTGGTGTATCGCACTCCTCCCGTCTTCCACTGTGTATGCGTCTGGTATGCCTGGTGTGTCGTACTCCTCCAGTCTTCCACTGTGTATGTGTCTGGTATGAATGGTGTGTCGTACTCCTCCCGTCTTCCACCGTGTATGTGTCTGGTATGCCTGGTGTATCGTACTCCTCCAGTCTTCCACTGTGTATGTGTCTGGTATGCCTGGTGTGTCGTACTCCTCCCGTCTTCCACTGTGTATGCGTCTGGTATGCCTGGTGTGTCGTACTCCTCCCGTCTTCCACTGTGTATGCGTCTGGTATGCCTGGTGTGTCGTACTCCTCCAGTCTTCCACTGTGTATGTGTCTGGTATGCCTGGTGTGTCGTACTCCTCCCGTCTTCCACTGTGTATGCGTCTGGTATGCCTGGTGTGTCGTACTCCTCCAGTCTTCCACTGTGTATGTGTCTGGTATGCCTGGTGTGTTGTACTCCTCCAGTCTTCCACTGTGTATGTGTCTGGTATGCCTGGTGTGTCGTACTCCTCCAGTCTTCCACTGTGTATGTGTCTGGTATGCCTGGTGTGTCGTACTCCTCCAGTCTTCCACTGTGTATGTGTCTGGTATGCCTGCTGTGTTGTACTCCTCCAGTCTTCCACTCTGTATGTGTCTGGTATGCCTGGTGTGTCGTACTCCTCCAGTCTTCCACTGTGTATGTGTCTGGTATGCCTGGTGTGTCGTACTCCTCCAGTCTTCCACTGTGTATGTGTCTGGTATGCCTGGTGTGTTGTACTCCTCCAGTCTTCCACTGTGTATGTGTCTGGTATGCCTGGTGTGTCGTACTCCTCCAGTCTTCCACTGTGTATGTGTCTGGTATGCCTGGTGTGTTGTACTCCTCCAGTCTTCCACTGTGTATGTGTCTGGTATGCCTGGTGTGTTGTACTCCTCCAGTCTTCCACTGTGTATGTGTCTGGTATGCCTGGTGTGTTGTACTCCTCCAGTCTTCCACTGTGTATGTGTCTGGTATGCCTGGTGTGTCGTACTCCTCCAGTCTTCCACTGTGTATGTGTCTGGTATGCCTGGTGTGTCGTACTCCTCCAGTCTTCCACTGTGTATGTGTCTGGTATGCCTGGTGTGTCGTACTCCTCCCGTCTTCCACTGTGTATGTGTCTGGTATGCCTGGTGTGTCGTACTCCTCCCATCTTCCACTGTGTATGTGTTTATAAACATGTTGTTCAGTCTTTTCTAAAGCATGTGCAGTGTGGTGGTGTGAATTCTGAGTTTGCAATGTCCGAGGATAACCATCTTTCAGTAATGGCTATGTCTGGATCTTCCTCCGATATAAGAACTTTAATTTTTTCTTAGGCACTGTGCATTAAGAGTATATTTTTAGTGGTAAAGTCTCCTTCCCATTTCTAAGAATAGTGCTGTGTACATATTTACAAGTGTCTTCTTTTTTTTAAGTTGATTTTTGGTTTACTTGGTTTGGTTTGGAGGGATACTCACAATCCGGCCTGCTCTGATTTTAAATTTGCTGTTTGGGTTTTTTGTTCTTGTTTCTTTTAACTGAGTAAGCAAAGCAATGTCAGCTTCTCTTTCTAGCTTGGTTTGATCTGGAACGATGAAAACAGCTTTTGGATTGTACAATTCAGTTTTGATCTGTCTCACTTTTGCGCAATTTCTCAGTATTTCATCCTTTGTTTCTTGTTTCTTTAGTACAACCCTGAGTGGTCTCATTTTTGAATCACCTTCTTCTCTACCAAGTCTCCTTGTGCTTGTAATTTCAACCTGTTGACATCCTATGTCTTTGAACAGCTCACTGGCTAGATCTTGATCCTCCTTTTCGTTGTTTTCTGGTAAGCCCCTTACCACAATATTTGTTCTCCTTTTGCTTTTCTCTATGGATTCGTCCCTGACTGTGTCAATTTGTTGGTTTATTTTTGACATGTCCATTGCTAGGCTGGTTACTTTGCCCTCTAAGCTTCCTGCTTCTACTGCTAGTTGGTTGACCGTTACTTTGTCGGCTTTTGCTTCCATTTGCTTCTCTACTTGCTCAAGCCGATGATTGAATTTGTCTAGAAATGTGCTGCTCCTCTGCTCTATTTCATCATATGTTGCAATAGCTCTTATTGCAGCCACTTTACATTTGTCATTGTTGACACACACCCATATTGTGGCCTTCCCTACATAGTTATATACCTCATCAGACATGCCAGCACATTGTTGGCAGGTCCGACATCTGCATCTTTCGCATTGGACCATATGGGCCATGCTTCCGAAAATCATGTTGCATATCACACAGCTGGCTGTCAGTTCATCTTCTACTGGCGTGCCAGGGGTGCCAGTCGTGGTGGGCTTAGCAAACAGACTACTGGTAGTGGTTGGCTTAGCAAACAGACTACTGGTAGTGGTTGGCTTAGCAAACAGACTACTGGTAGTGGTTGGCTTAGCAAACAGACTACTGGTAGTGGTTGGCTTAGCAAACAGACTACTGGTAGTGGTTGGCTTAGCAAACAGACTACTGGTAGTGGTTGGCTTAGCAAACAGACTACTGGTAGTGGTTGGCTTAGCAAACAGACTACTGGTAGTGGTTGGCTTAGCAAACAGACTACTGGTAGTGGTTGGCTTAGCAAACAGACTACTGGTAGTAGTTGGCTGGCCAAAGGAGAAGCCAGTTGAGTCAACTGCAGTCCCAAACCCAGTGGGCTTGTTGCCAAACAAACCGCCCTGGAAGCAGATTCATCATCTCATTGTGCGTATTATAACATGTACACAAAAACAACAGAACATTTTGTTTTGGAAAAGTGTATTCCTATTTGGAAGCTTACGTTATCAGTTTCACCATGAGAACAAAACTATACTATGTTTTATCTGGTATATATATATATATATATATATATATATATATATATATATATATATATATATATATATATATATATATATATATATATATATATAAATAGTTAATAAATGTATGTGGTATAAGAAAAGTGGATAAAAAATATTTTAAAATGTTGTAATTATTAAAATGGTTGATGGAAAACTATGTCATTTAGAAACCAGATAAAACATGATATAGTTTTGTTCTCATGGTGAAACTGATAACATAAACTTCCAAATAGGAATATATCACATACATATCTTTCTTAATATTGCATTTTATTTAATCATATGCAATATGTTATACAATACTTACAATTGTATCATTAATTAATTAAGTAAAGTGCTTTGAAGTTTTAAAGGATACTGTGCTCTGTAAGATTTATATGTATTATCATTACAACCATAACCAGACCATGCTTCATATGTTACGACCTTATAAAAATTATATAGTTTTAAATGTTCATTACTTCCCCTGTGTAAACATACAGCCTAGTTTCTTATAATTTTATGTAGTAAAATCATTCAACACTTATGTAAGCGGACACTTACTGCCTGTGTGGTTGCACCAAAGACACTGGACGTCCCAAATCCTGTTGAGGTGCTGTATGCTGCTGAAGTCTGAGTGCCACCAAGCAGGCCCTCTGCCTGGGGGGTTATCATGTGACCAAGGATGCTCTGTCAATGACAAGGAGATGTATTATAGGTCATTACGCATAATCACAGAGACTAAATCACTAGCATGTCACTAAACAAAGTTACATGTCTGATATCTGGCATACAACAACATCCATGCTACAGACTTTTGTAAACATGTTTCTACAGAGAATTCTAAGGATATAGTGGCCAGAAACAATTAGCATTGAAGCACTGTGTGACAGAACAAATCAAGAACAAACTGAACATAAAATTAGATTGAGGAAGCGATGCTGGCTAGGCCATAATCTCAGGAAGCCAACTCTACACATCATAAGACAGGCATTCACATGGAACCCTCAGGGCTATGGGAAAGGGAAAGGCAAAAGCAGTTCAAGAATTAAGGTAGCATAGTGAATTGTCAGAAAGAGTGGAATATTGATTACAATAAGTATTACTATTACATATATATTATACATAAACTTGTTATAGACATACATCGAGAACTGTTTTTGTTAACATTTAGTCAGAGGCAGTATTTTTAGGAGCTCAAATTCAGTGAGTAATAAAGGGGTATATTTACAGTTTGTGAATTAAGTCATTAGTTTATTTGCAGGCAAAAAACGTCTTAGAAACAGCATATAAGTTGAATAGATAAAAAATAAATAAACTAACTATTGACATATATTAAGAAACTGTTTTTGCTAAAAGCAAATCAGAGGCAGTACTTTAGAGTAGCTTAATCCTAGAAACTTGGTCTTGGTCTATTTTGGTGTATCATACTATTGTTTACATTGTTGAATATATAGGAGATAAAGTGATAAATTTACATAAATTACATACATAAGGCAACATCTGACACAGCAAATGGAAAGAAGATGTCTTGTAGGTCACTATGCATAATCACCAAAACTAAATCACTAACATGGACTATGCATGTCAGTAAACATAGTAAACGTTTTTGGTAAAAAGGAACTAACAGTAGGATCTAAGTGTAAGTTGGTAAACACCGAGTCATATTGTTTTGTTTACATAGTGTTCTGCATATTCGCTAGGTGGCAGGCTTTTTTTGGGCTCATAAGAGCTTAGTAGATAGAACATAGTTAGCAACTATATAATTGTCAAAATTAAATTAAAACTTAAATAATCCAGCCAAGTGTTCTTTTGCACACAAAAAACAGCTTTCTTCGTGGCTAACAGAGCAAGGAGAGAGCATTTCAAACAACACTAATCTAACACAATCTATCTAAATCTAAATTCTGTGATAGTGCCGTGCAAATGACAGGTAAAGGCCACAAGGCATTTGGTGTGCAAGAGTTGCAGCAACTGGGTAGACTTCATCAAGCCCAGGTGTGAGAAGTCCTGGCCTGAGGCTCAGGTGGATAGTTTTAGTTTTGAATGTAGGGGATGTGCTAAGATGAAGGGACTAGAGGTGGAGATGGAATGGCTGAGGCTGCTCGTTTTGGCATTGGTGGGAAGGGAACATGTGGGTTGTGCCAGTGGTTCTGGTGGGTGGACAGTGGATGATAAAGTGGGGGAGGTGATGAGAGAGATGCTCGGGAGAGCTCATCTCAGCCTGGGAGGAGGCTGAGAGGAGCAAAGGTGACAGGACATAGTGAGAAAGGACATAAAGAGACGGGATGGAAGGAGACGGGAGGGACTGAGATGGGAGGGAAGTCGATGAGGGAGGGTGACAGGAGCGAATGAGATGGGAGGGAAGGCGACCGGAGCGAAGGGAATGAAGGCACCTGGAGTGAAGGTGAGAGGAGTGTAATTTAGCCAGGAGATGGGAGGGAAAGGTGACATGTTGATGGGCGAGAGGGAGATGGACATGCTGCCAGGTGACATGACTGCAAGACAGAATGAGACGGAAGGGATCCCGACGCATGAGCTACCCTGAGGTAATGATATAGAGGGTTAGGAGGAGAGCAATGGTGTTTGTGGGGGACTCAATAGTTAGGAATTATAAAGCACTAAACAAGGGGGATGATGTGGTAGTTTGCTTTCCAGGTGCAAAAATAGAGGCTATCACTGAGAGTGGAAAAAGAGGGTGGGCCCCGACAAGGGAGGATCTATTCTTGTTCACGTAGGGACTAACAACGCAGAGAAGGAGGGTTCAACTGCCATAATTAGGAAATAAATGCAGTTAGCCAGAACACTTAAGCAGACACAGGTTGAGAAGATAATTTTGTTAGGGATTTTACCAGTAGTGGGAAGCATAACCAAATCATGGGCCATCAAAGCCATAGCAGATGGTGAATTAGGACTGATATGATATGTAATGTTTAGGAGAGATCAAATAGGGAAAAGGGGAGGGGGAGTTATTTTGTATATTAAAGAATCTATTCAGGCTTACAAAATTAAATTAGAAATGGAAGCAGATTGCGATGAAGCTGTTTTGTGCAATAACTATATAACTAACATTAACTACTGGATTAGTTTACTGAAGTCCAAACATAAACAAAGAGGATAACAGAAAAATACAAAATGCTATAAAGGAAGTGAGTAAAGGGGAATGTATCATAATGGGAGTAACAATAAGTGCTGATGTGAAAGTTTCAGAATAGTGTGGTATTGCATGTTCAAAGGGTAATCAAATTCTTGTATTGATTTGGAGAGCATATAACATACAAGGGAAAAAAGCTTATCATATCTCTGTATAAAGCAATCGTTAGGCCTGTATGCAAGCCTGGAGACCATATTGTAAGAAGGATATACATATGCTTGAACGAATACAGAGGAGAGCAACTAAAATGATTCTAGAATTGAGAGACCTTAGTTATGAAGAACATCTAAAAGAATGGTTTAACAACCCTAGAGACAAGGAGGTTAAGAGAAGATCAAATTGAAGTTTCTAAGACGTTCAATAGGTATGATAATATTGATAGAAATATGTATTTCTCACTCAAGAAAAATAGTAGTACTAGAGGACATGACGTAACGTTAGTAAAATATCAATGTAGATTGGATATCAGGAAGTTCTCGTTCTCACAGAGGACATGAAATGAATGGATCAAATTATCTACAGAATGGATCAAATTGTCTACAGATTGTGTAACTGCTAGCAGCGTGAATATGTTTAAAAACAAGGTTGACACATATCCCAGGAGGGTGGGTTATGCAAAGGTAAAAAAATGTTGGACTCTCGATAAACCAATGGCTTCCTTGTCCACTGGCCATCTGGGCCTTTATCTTGGATGGCAAATCTTGTTAAATCTCGTTAAAGAAAGGAAATGCTACTAAATGGAAAGAACTGCAAACACAAGTCCAAACCCATGTCTAGTGGGAAGGAGTCACCAAGGAGGAAAGAGGATGAAGTCAACCAGACTAATGGACAAGACGAAGAGGGAGAAGAAGAGTTGAAGAGACAGGGAGACCAGGAATGAAAATAATTGGACAGATATGTAAGTCAAAGTTACACAAACAAACTAGAATGACGAAATCATTAATACTGGTTTTTGCATAATGTTTCTTACAATGGTGCCACAAGAGACCGTGGATCCACCAACAAGCCTAAGCACTTTATTGCTGGACGTGCTGTAGTAATACACTTCACCTGTTGTTACTGCAACACCTTCAACTGACTCCCACTACATGCAGTAATCACTGCGACCCTGACAAAGGTAATGGGACGTTCTTATAATGCGATGTATTTGGTATTTGGGTCTGTTCAAAGCGGTTTACACTTCACCTGTTCATTTGAACACCAACTCAACTTCTCCAGGAAGCATTCAGCCATGCTAGAATAACTGCACAAAGATTAGTCATTCAGTTGTACACTGAATGAACTGAAGCAACGTGGAATGAATAAAATTGCTCTAGTTTCGAAACAGCAGCGAGAGGATTTGAACCTAGGTTCTTTCGAATAAGAGTCCCGATGTTCTAACCACCCGCATGATTATATCCACTTAGAAACCGATTCCCTGTGATTTATGTCACACTGCAGTAAACATTACCTTCTGCTGTGTGTTTGCTCCTCCAAACAGAGAGCTGCCTGTATTGGTTCCAAAGCTGCCAAATGCTGCTGGTGCAGCCGCTGAGGACGTTGTAGCAGTGCCGAATACGGGTTTAACAGCAGTGGCGCCCCCAAACGTTGTCGACCCCTGCGGCTGTGTCGTCTGCGCACCAAACAGGCCAGTAGATGCTGGTGCTGCACCAAAACCTGTAGACACGTATAACGTGGACATGACAGTGGGGCAAAGAGTGTTATAAAGTACCTGAATGCAACCCCAGTCTGGTGTCACTAAACTCTTGCACGTACACTTCTAGTATTAGCACTTGGGCTGTGATTAAGTTGAAATGTAAAATGTTGAAAGCATATCTATAGAGTTTTAAAGATATAACTGTATTGAATTTATCATAAAAAAGTTTATAAAGTGTAAACGTAACAACAATGACATTGCTGTACGGTACAAAAATAGCAACAATCCAATGTTGCTGTGACATCTACCTCCAGTGAATGTTGTGGTCTTGGCCTGTCCAAAGCTAAATCCTGGTGTCTGGGCGGGCTGCGCTGCACCAAATATTGTAGCCGAGCCTTGTTGTACTCCCTTCCGGTTGTCCGTGTAGTCTTCCAGACGTAGCTCCTGTCATATTTTATAAAGCGAGGTACAGGAAATGAGATGGTTCATAAATTATTTTAAAGTAAATTCCAGGATATTCCAGGACCAGTGGAAATAAATTCCAGGAAATGCTATGCTGCATATAGCCCTACCAGCACGGATCAAACGTTATGTATTGCGGGCTGTGTTGATGCATGTATACAATTCACTAGATGGTGCCACTTTATGTCTCAGTACCAACATAATTCCACGAAAAAACAGCACATCGAATAAAGTGTAACTCTTTCTTGTTTTCCAGTATTTTCCAGGAAGTTTAATGAAATTTAAATATAATAAAATATTTAAAGCTTGGATGTTCAATGTAAGGTTTTCCAGGATGCATATGAATCTGGATGGTGATACAATATATGTAATATCAGACATGCCTAAGACACATGAACCCACCTCGAGACTCTTGCTCTCATACTCCTTCATGGCAGTGATACACTGGTATCTGGTGTTCATGTTCAGTTGACTGCCATCATTTAGCATCATCTCTGTGCCGGCCGGGGGCGTAAACTTCACCATGGTGCCACTGGTAGCAGCAGTCGCACCCCCAAACCCTGAGAAACAGGAACACAAGCTCATGCAAAATACAAAATGGTCAGAAAGTCTCACATTGGCCTACATTATTATGTTGGGTTCAAAAGTATGTCTGCTGAACAGGCGTGGGCACTGGTTGGTATCCGCTGCATAAGCAACCCCTTTGGTCACCCGAGGGCACAGTGGTGACAAGGAGTTCTTCTCAAACAAATTACTTTTTTCCAGGAATCATTTGGATTGTACGTGCCTGTGTTCTCTCATTTTTAATTTGTCTTTGCCTTAATTTACTTGGCTTTTAACTGTAACAACTACAACAAGTCTGTAAGTGACGAGTAAGCGTAGTTTGAACTACAAATGCCAAACGGGGTCTACGGTTAAGATTTTTAGTCGGTTAGACAACGTGCGCCGATTTGAACTTCCAGAAAAAACAAACATGGCTTGGAGATCCTTTCACCTGATTGTATTAGTTTTATGTTGCAGCATGTTTTACTTGTTGGTCATTGTTTTGTGCATCGTTTGGCAACTTACATGGATAAAATTTAGCATTTGACCCAGCCCACATTTCATGCAAATTGTGGTCTTCAAATTCTGATCATTTTAGCAGGTCATCCAGAGGCATGACCTGCTTTAATCATGATCAACCTAGACATGAATGACTGTAATTCAACCCACATGCAACCTGCCAATATGGCGGCTCTTCTCTTCGATCATGTGACTTGGTGGGAGCAAAATTTCCAAATTAATTTTCTGTCCAATGTTGCCTAGTCCCCAGAGGGGTGGGCTCCTGTTTGTCTCCTTGCAGCTCCATCAGCTGTGGGAGTGAGTCAGAGAGGCAGGACCACCTCGAGGCCTCCTTCAAGGAGAGGGCATGCAATGCGCATGCGAGGTGAGGCCTATTTTTAGGGTACGAGACTCTGGGACAGGGCATCTGCCAGGTTCTGAAAGAGAAGGTGGTTGGTGGTGAGTATGTCCCCCTTAGATGGTTGGCAATATGCCGTTGACATAAACAATGATCCGAAGCACCCTCCTAAAGACGAGTCCAAGGAAATGGTCCCAGTGTCAGACATACAAGAGTGGACACAGCTCTTTTTGATCTATCAAGCCATCTGCCTTAAAGCTTTCCCCACAAGGAGAGCTATGGTATGGCCACATATACATATCACATCCTGCAGATAGCTCAGAAGAAGGGGTTTGATGCAGCAGTCAAGTATGGCAGCCAGTTCCGCATCCAGCAAGCAGAACAGCTTCTCCCATACCATGGGAAGTTTTCCGCTTTTACATCAAACAGCAGTGTAAGAAATAGTCCTTTTGTGCCAGCGATCACAACCTTAAGTCTGCCACTCAAACCCTGCACAAAGCACTGCCAAACTCTTTCACGTAGAAGTGCCAGTAACTAAGTCTAGCCTGTGTCTTTGTAATTGGCTAGCTAAAACTCAGAGACAGTGGTGCAGACCTTTGTTCCCTTGTGCTAAAGTATTGCAAACAAAGTGCAAACAGTTTTAAAATAAACTAACCATTTCCATGCTTCGATTTTTACACGAGTCCATGAGTCCAACACTTCTTGTTTCACCTAATGACTACTTGTTGTATGTCCCTTTGTAGGAGTCCGTGTGACTCCTACAAAGGTTCAATAAAAATAAATAAAGCATTATTTAGACTAAATTTGTTTTTATTATTTGGTATTATTTGATTTATTGAAAAGTGCAGACTCCCAAATTTTTCTGTGGACTCTCAAATATGAGCAGAGTTGGAGTCCGAGTTGTCTGTGCTGCTTCGATCAGTACATTTGCACCAAAAGTCACTGTGTGACAGCTGTGTCGAATGTCTTACATGTCCTGCAGCAACTGCATCATCGGTGCGGCCTTCCAGCTTGGAAAGTCCAGTCTCCCGAACAACTGACCATAAGGTGCGATGTCGACCAGAGTGTGTTTTATTTGTGTAAAATGTATATATGTCACATGTATATTAGCAGTTGGCATTAGGCCTATAGCACAATTAATATCCTACTACTATCTTTGCTTTGTTGACGTATATGAAACCAAGGACATCAGTTATAATTACATCCAATTCATAATGGGAACTTCTTTAGACGGCAGCACAATAACCTAAAACAGGGATGTCGTGCCCGTGGGGACAGCGGAGGAGAACAAACTGCCCGTCTGGGTGGCACTTCCAAAGGCTACAGAAACAACAATGTGTCATCCAATAATGCACAATTGTCAGTGTTTTCTTTTAAAACAATACTGCTAAAACACTGACCATGTAGAGTTATTACTTTCATAATGCTTTGGTCCATAACAGGGTTCAGCACATATGGCTCTAAACAGAGAATAAACAGATGCCTATGGATTTCATCAAGTTGTACATTTCACCATACAATATTTAGGTTTAAAATTTTTTAAATGTCTCATTTCAAATAAATTTTGCGAAAAAACAAACCTACCTAGTATCCACTGCAACATGCTAGCTCATCTCTTCTGTGCAACTTTTGTATGTATTTTTTGTGAATTCATCAGACAAACTATTAAATTAGCTATTGCTTGTTCAAGCATTAACTGAAGTTAAAATCAAAATGCGAAGACAACATTATCTAGTAGGTTGTTCCACACAACAATTGTTCTTGGTAGGAAGACAGACTTGTACGTGTCCACCTTTGGGTCCTTTGTGTTGAATTGCCTGGAGTTCCTGCGGTTGGCCTGGTGCTCAGGGAGTGGCACAGGGTGACATGGAGTGGGGACTTCTAGAAGCCCTTCAACTATTTTGTATTGCATGCCAAGCCTGACATGAGCCCTCTTGGTCTGGAGGTACTGCCACTTCAAATCATATTGTACCATGTCATTTACTGAGTTATGGGCATCCCCTCGACATGAGCCCTGGAGGTACTGCCACTTCAAATCATATTGTACCATGTCATTTACTGAGTTATGGGCATCCCCTCGACATGAGCCCTGGAGGTGCTGCCACTTCAAATCATATTGTACCATGTCATTTACTGAGTTATGGGCATCCCCTCGACATGAGCCCTGGAGGTGCTGCCACTTCAAATCATATTGTATCATGTCATTTACTGAGTTATGGGCATCCCCTCGACATGAGCCCTGGAGGTGCTGCCACTTCAAATCATATTGTACCATGTCATTTACTGAGTTATGGGCATCCCCTCGACGATATGGTTTGTCCAGTACAAATTTTTTTATACCATTTCTACCTGGTTGATGTATTTCTGCTGGTATGTCCCAGATAGAAGCAGGGTATTCCACTTTGGATCATACTAGCGTCGTAAGTCCTTTCCTTTAGCACTTTGGAACACTGGGCCATGGTGCGCCACAGGAAACTGGTGGTCCTATTTGCAGCACTGGTTGTAGTACTGGAGCTTGTGGATTAGGCAATGGTGTGGCACATGGTCGAAGGCCTTAGAAAAATCCAAGATGGCCACATCGATTTTATGAGTACCTGCCTAGTGAACTTGCAAAATCATGCGATGTGATCAGCAACTGGGTCTTGCATGAACGTCTGCGTCTAAACTCATGCTGGAAGTCAACCACAATATGGTGCATGTCCAGATGATCTATTGTCTGTGAGACAATGATGTGTTCGGCTACTTTGCAACAGATGGAGATCAGTGACACCGGGCGTTAGTTCAATGGATGGTTGAGTGGGTGTCACCCAAGCATACCGCCAGTCGTGGAGACTGACTGTTGTATGACGAATGCCAGCATCGCTTACAGTTCATGGACGCAATTCCTCAGAAAGATTGCAGGAATGTCATCTGGTCTTCCGATGCTTTTCTAGGCTTGATGTTCATAAGTAGCTTCATCTCCACAGCACTCAAAACAAAAGTGTGGGCTGCTTAGTGGGCAGAAGACAGAGCAGAATTGATCATTCATTGTTTCTTCCCAATGAGATGACAGGTATACTTTGTTATCCAGGGTGATACCTGCCTGATACATGTTTCTTTGGGATGAATATGTCAATGGTATCCAGGATTGTCTTCTTAAAAAATTGCCAGTTTACTTCCACTTTGTTAGTGTCGGGGCAATTGATGAAGAAGCTTTCTACTGCCTTCCTCAAGACATTTTTAAACCCTTCCCAATCACCTTTGTTGTTTCTTCTTGCTGTTTTACTTGGCCTGGTATATCATGTGATCCTGTGAACGCCTGACCAATAAAGGATGGTTTTAACTGGTAATAAGCAGGCCTGGTCAGTACACAAATTAACTGGCTTTTGCCAAACATAGAATGTAAAGATGCAAATGTACAGTTACAATAATATCAATGTCAATAAATTGCTAATAATTCCAAATATTACCTGCACCACCAAACGTTATTCCTCCATTATCATCCACTGTCTCCCCACCTCCAAAGGTGCCTACAAAAGTTCAGTGATACAATCTTACAGTCTCAAACATGCATGACACAACATCATAAGACCAAAACAGAAGAATGTTGAGTATGAGTGGACATTTGTAATTTTCTGCCATTGAAGTTAAAACACACTTTAATGTGGCATATGTGTATATGAAATAAAAATCCTAATGACTCCGAAATGGAACAATTTCATTTGTGACATTGCCCAAGAAAACTAATTTACATAACAAGAGTTTACATAATAATATTCAGCTATTCAGCATGAATTTGATATTTTATAATGTTATTTGTCAGATGCTCAGTTAGTCATGTAGAAACTGAAATAGGGTCATTCCATACAAAATCAACCAAGAAATGGCAACAAATTTCACAATCAGACCAATATGTGGGCAAAATTGGAATGGGCTGAGAACATTGCTGGTTGATATCATGCATATGGAATGACATTATGTACGAGATTGATAGGATATACTCCATGAGAAAAATGTTTCTCTTTCCAAAGCTAACTAATAATTGTGTTGTTTTATGCAAACTTTAAACGCACAATAGAAATTATCTTACCAGGTTGCCCAAAGGATAGGTTTCCAAATGTTTTATTCTGGCCAAACATTTTCCTTTTAGTCAGACACTTCAGCAAAAACACTACAACAGAAACGCAAATAAGCAGTGATTTGGAATCATAACTTGTCAATAAACTTGCGGAATATTAAAGTATTTAAAAAAAACACACTTTGTAAGATGTGGTTGTTATGAACACTGGAACCACACATACTGGCGAGCCTTTGGCATTATCTACATTGACAATGTACTTTATGCGACGTATAACAAAATTAAGTTAGTCATGTTTAGAGCTAATTGTTGCATATTAATCCTAACTATACCGTTTCAGAGAAGCTGTCATTTGTGTGTGCAAGTGCAGAGTTATGGCAATAGCTAGTGCTGATAGTGCATGGTCATTTTCTTTGTCACATCAGAAAAATCAGTGAGTATTTATATGATCATTTCCTCATCAGACTTTGTGGGGCACTCATATTGTGGTGCTATGTTCTTTCTACTAATCACAAAGCACACGAAATACATCAGTTGTTATCTGAAAAGTTTTTGAATTACAGGAACACAAACCATGTCTGCCATAATGTCAAGTTTGCAGGCAAAGCAAAAATGCATAACTACATAGGCCTGATCATAGGGATAGACCAAAGTGGAGATTTTCTTGCGAAAGAGAAATGGAGAGGTATATCATGGTAAACAAACATTTATATTCAATAATGAAGACGAGTGTTGTTTTCCTCGAGAAGACATCGTAATGAAACTACCTCAACCAAAAACTGTTGGTGGCACCGTTCGTCGAGAGACGCAGGTCATCTTTCTGTGCACAGTCAGGAATTTGGACATCCACTAACTACAGATCAACGTAGGGCCTACTAACAGTTAGTAGGTGCCATGGACCCTTAATTGTGTTAATTAATTCATTTAGTGTTTTGCCTTGTCACGTACGTGTATGTAATCAATGAGCCTACAAAGATATCTTAATTGTGTTGTGTTGTAACAGTTATACATATAAAGCACTGTGATTCAAGTTATGCTGTATTGTGGATCAACTTACCCAACCCTCTGGCTCAACTTGAGCCTAGTTGAGCCAGCTTAACACCCTTTTTGAATTAGTTATACATACTTATGTACATATACCAAATGTATTATTATATCAAAAATGATCAATGAATAACCACTGATTATGTAAGTAAATTTTATTTTTACTAAAACATTTGATTGTGACCTATATATAAAAAGAACTAAAAATGGCTAAACTAACACTACGTTCCCCTACAGGTTGGAAAAATAGTATAGGGCAGAAATTTCTCGGAATTACAATAAGAATACAGGTCAGAATAATAGTATAGGGTGGACATTTCTCGTAATAAAAATACAAGGCAGAATACTTATATGAGGATGGACCCGGTGGATATATATCTAATCAATCAATTAACACTTTTGTTTTGGACGCAACATACGTGTATACATTGCATAGAATATATATACTTTTTAATGTATTCCACTTAAAACTACTGCCTTACTTTTGGAGTCTGTACAACACTTTGTGTACCCATGTCCTGAGCCATGCATATTTAAAAACGTTTCCTCACAGCCGATTTAGTAACAGCATTCTAGCAGCCATACACTCTCACAGTCTGTTGTGTCGATACAGTCTGCGGCGTTATCGGGACCTAGTTTTAGCTCTTAAAGGTGTGTGATAAGCTTTACATATAAGACTGTTCACGGTAATTGTTTGAGAGTTATTATCAACTGGATATCATGCATTATCGCTTGCGCACTGCTGGCGAAGCAAAATCTATATGCATGGCAAATATGTTTACTTTACTCAAAACAGTCCGCAAACACCACGCACTCAATATATCAAGACTGCCCATTCATAAAATAAATATATACAATTTATTACAAAAATATTGAGTCATTTAAGTAACACGTTAAATCGCATAATATTGTGTACAGAAAGAGTTGAAGATTGTAATTTTTTATGCATTCTCAGTTGTCTTTATATTATATTCACAGATGACATAGCACAATAGTGTCTCTAGCACCACAAATTGTGTCAGTGTTTCTGTAAATACATATAATATGAGTAATTATTTTGATTGACTGTTCCTGATGCTGCTCTTGGCATTCCATATTTTAAATTATTTTAAGGACTACTATGCAGGCAGGAAAATTGTAATTTCAAGCCCAGATTTAGCTGATTATGCTGACGCACTGCCTTGTCTGCAGGGATTTGGACTTTTCTGAGCAGTTTGATGTTAGTAGAGCCACAATGTAAAATATGCTTCACATTTTTATAGCGTATGAACACTGTATGAACTGTTTGAAAGAATTGTGTCGTGTGGGTTTTTACAGTAAAAATATAGGTTCAACTAACTTCATTGCCAAAATCGCGGACGAGGAATACATGTGTATAAAGATTGTCAGAGCTTAAGTACATGTTGTGTGGGTTCAATTAAATTCATTGCCAAAATTGCGGACGAGGAATACATGTGCTTAAATATTACATTGTAAGTGATTGCACATCTGACAGTGTAGAACATATAGTTATTACAATTTATTGTGTACTAGTCAATGGGAATGATATTATTACCTTTTGAAGATCATGTTACGTAATTTACAGTAAACAGCATTGAAACCATATATTTAATTAATTTCTATTCACTGTCTTTGATGCTGTAATATACAGTGGACTCTAGTAGTGGTGGTCTCCATCTGTAACTATTAACCACCATATTTATTCACCGCAGAAGCCTCGTAATTCATGTAATACAAATGTTTCAGTATCAATTTTAATATTATTCTAAATAGTGACACAGTAAAATATTAGTTTCTACAATCATTAGAACTTATAAATAGACAATACAATACAATGTTTGTTGATCAGAAGAAAAAACTGTGTCAGACAACCTTGAAGAGTCACAAATGTAATTTCCCGATTAATTGTCCCTGAAATAATTATTTAAATATCGGATGTTGCTTCATATATTAAAAACATACTACAGATTATCGCTAAAACTGCCCATTTAAACGTGTGGAATCAGTCGAAACAACTTCAAATATTCATGCCTAACAAGGTATCTAAATGCACATAAGCCCACAAAGCTCATGTCTCCAAACAGATTGTTTTGAGTAAAGTAAACAGATTTGCTATGCATTTAGATTTTGCTATGCCAGCAGGGTATCCAGTTGTGAATAACTCTCAAACCCGAAACAATTACCGTGAACATTCTTACATATTTATATATATATATATATATATATATATATATATATATATAGCTTCTCACAAATCTTTAATATCTTTTCATCGGTCTGAAACCAGAACAATTTACACTGTTTGGTGTCAGTTCTGTGAGTACACCCAAAAACAAAATATAATACTATTCTTTAAAAAGGCATGGAAACAGCCCGGGTCGCCAGTGGACTCAAGAACTAAACCTAGGTCATGAGACTTACGTTTCTCTGGTTTCAGACCTAGCCATTCATGCGAATCCCAACTAATTACCACAACCTTGTAAAATGCCTTGATAACTGTGAACAACCTGCTGCAGTGGTCCTCAACTTTTCAAAAGCATTTGACTGAGTCCCCCACAAACGATTACTTCTAAAACTTCACCATTATGGAATCCGTGGCACATTACTGAAATGGATCAATAAATTTATAGCATGCCGATCCCAGAGAGTGGTAGTAGATGGAAAGTCATCTGACTGGGTCCCTGTCACCTCTAGAATACCCCAGGGTACATTACTTTTCTCACATTCATTAACACTCTGCCAACAGGAATTACATCCAAGCTCCGTCTTTTTGCAGATGACAACAAAATGCTGGGCCTAATCAGATGCAATCTTAGAGGAATCTTCCAGAAGCTACGACAGCAAGCCTACGTTTCACTAGTCTGTCCACACTTAGAATATTGTTGCACCGTATGGAACCCATACACCAGGAAGGAGGTAATTAAAATTGAAAACATTCAGCGCCGTGCGGCCATATTTGTCTCTAACAACTACGGTTAACGGGAGAGTGTGTTTGCTATAGCTTCACTGGGACACACTCGAGAAAATAAGACAAATCTCTTGCCTCCTCTTGGTGTATAGGTTACATACCAAGCAGATGGCCATCAATGGCAATCGCTACCTCGCCACAATGCTCCCGAACAGCACAAACAAATATCAAACCATCCCAGCTCGCATCCAGGTGTACAGCAACTGTTCTTTCCATGCATGGTCACCTGGTGGAAGGCCCCCCCCCACTGGGAACGTGTCAGTAGCTCCAACCTTCGAGGCCTTCAGAGGAGCTGTTACCACAGTCACAGATCTAAGCCATGACCTATGTTTTTACTCGCTCTCTGTTCATACTTTACTCAAACCTTATACATACTTTTACTCGCACATGCATTATCCGGCACAACACAGGTGTATATACACCCATTGGCGTTAAATCCTGACTTATGGACACTGCCAATTAGGTAAAAAAAAAGGTAAAGTCATCCCCCAGGCATTACGCCTTAGGAAGCCATGAAGGCTTATATGGCCAGTGCTTAAACCTGGTTTCTATAGTGCGAAGCAACTTAGAGTGCAGTTATACTGACCCTCCTGGACAGGACACTAGTCCATCGCAGGTACCTTCCAAACAGTGTTTGTACTCATTTAAAGCTGAGTACACTGAGGCAAAGTAGGGTAAACGAAATTGCCTAAGCTTCGAAAACGAACCGTGACCAGTGTGGGTCTTGAACTCACAACCCTTGAATTTAGAGTCCAACACCTTAACCACTAGGCCACGGCTGCCCCCACACACTGCCAATTAACAATGTAGAATTAGAAGGTATGGGGAAAAAGCAAATATTCTTGCAACCTACTTTACTAGTGTATTTACAACTGAAGAACTGGGGGAAAATACCCAGGAAATACCAACTATACCTAGAGTTAAGACTAATACAATGATGGAAGAGTTAACAATAACCGAAAGAAACATATTATTGGCATTAAAAAGCCTATATATAAGCAAATCCCCTGGTCCAGATGAGATAGGAGCAAGGCTACTGGTAGACTTTTGAAATCAATCTGTCACCCAATAAGTACAATATTTGAAACGTCAATAAAAACAGCTAGTATTCCAAATGAAGGGAAAATTTCAGCTATTTATATGTAAAGTATTATATGTAAATGTATGGAAAGGATCATTAGAAACCATATTATTGGATATGTGAAGGACTATTTAGCCCCAGACTATATGGTTTTATATCAGGGTGCTCAACAGTCTTCCAACTTATAAAAGTTTTAGATACCTGGACCTTGGGACTCGATAATGGAAATTATACAGATGTCATTTATATGGACTTCCAAAAAGCTTTTGACACTGTACCACATAACATATTAAGAGGTTAATAAATAAATTGGATAGCTACAACATTAGGAAGGAAATAATAAATTGGTTAAAGCATTTCTCACAGATAGAATACAAAAGTGACTGTAAATGAAAAAGAATCAAATTGGCACAATGTAACTTCTGGGATACCTCAGGGTTCAGTTTTAGGACCAATACTAGTTGTACTATATATAAATGACCTACCAGAACTAACCAAGTCTGATACTTTTCTATTTGCAGACGACATCAAGGTATTTACCAGGTACATGTATATGAGAAACCAAACCTATATAGGAAGATTAAAATCACTAAAACTACCCTATTAGCATATAGACGTCTACGAGATGGTATGATTGAAGTTAAAAAAATTATACACAGTTTATATGACATTGAATCTTCACCAGAACATTAAAAAAAATGGGATGGTGCATTTTTCAGGAAAGGGAATAGAGGGCATACTCTAAAATTATTTACTCAAAGATCAAATACAAATATATAAAAAAAATGCTTTTCCACTCAGACTGACTCAGCCTTGGAATTCCCTCCCGGAATGGAAACAGTCATTCAGGAAAAATATATAAATACGTATTATATCCCATTTGTGATGCATATAAATATCCGTATAGACCCAAATAAAACACGCAATTGCCAACATTACACAATCCGTTATTTGGTGGATATTACTCTATGATAATTATACATTACTATTACAATATTGGTGTGTGTGCGTGTTTGTATCTTTCTGAGTGCAATCATAATTTCCTTTTTTATCGAATCTGGCCGTGGGCCGAAACGACTATTCTTAGAATTCCGATGCTTAACATTCCGCTACTACCGTGGGCCGAAATCAACCGTAGCTGAATTCCATCCGTAGCTGAGAACCATCCGTCTGCGTGGGTCGAAACATCCGTCAGCGTAGGCCGAACGCATCATGGGCCGAACCATCCGGGATTCCTACCTACGTTTTGCGTGTAGGTTCGTGTCCGTCGAAGTATTGATCGAGATACGTTGGGACGAAAAAACGTACAGCTGAAACTGTCTAATACGTTTGATACGTACCTTTTTTTGTTCGACGAACTGCACCATACGATGTCTCCCCAGGGCAGATCGAGGCTCCGCAAGCCCAAATGCGACCAAAACAGCCCCGCAAACAAAATCAATACATGTCAGTAATCAGTACGGCGTAGTCACGCCGAGCGATTACCGAGTAGTCGAAACCACGCGTTGTCCTTGTGGCTATGCGTCACAGTTTTCCGGAGTGTACTGTTGTTAAAATGAAACTTACTGAATGGCGTAATATCTGAAGCAGTGGGCGCATGAATAATCGAGGCTAGCGCTATAATGGATGTATGTAATTATATTACATACTAGTTTTTATGCGAGGCAACAGCACAAGCGATGGCTATGACAATAGGTAGCTATTATTATAGCCATCACTTTGTGATTGTTTACGAGGGAGGTGTACTTTGACCATGTCATGGCCCGATGTTTCAATTAACACGGCGTCACAGGCCCAAAGTATCCCCCGTACCAGAAGGGGTGTGTCTAAAAGCCAGACGTTTCATGCACATGACGTCACCTACAAACTGCGTATACATCGTAATTCTATATTTAGCAACCGCGTTGCACTGTGAAGCGCCACCGTAGGAAATAGTTCCTAATTAGTCATACAATTTGACAATTTTGTGTGGGTGTCGAACTTTAGTAAGCTAATGAACTACTTATTAATAACATCTTGCATTAGGCACGCCACAAACAATGATGTTATTCAGCCGTGCGGTTCATTCCCGTGTCGCGTGCACGAAACACCTGGCCTGCAAGTCATAATAAAATAAAACCATGCCTTATTTACGGTAACTTTTGCATTAAACATAAAATTATATTCCATGCATTATATTTTATTATATCCCTGTCTTGTACACAATTTGAGTACACGCGAAGTCCCAGGCGGTTTATTCCCGCGTGGTGTGAATGAAACGCATGGCCTGCACGTCACACTCGTCATTTGTCTGTGTATCTTTGATGCATGACATAAATCATATCATATGCATGTATGGTCATTATTGCATTAAACATATTCCATGGCTTATATTATATTATTTCCATGTTTTGTACGCAAATTTAGTACACACAAAGGCGGCCGCGCGGGCGGTTCATTCCCTTAGGGTTTATCGCGTGCACGAAACGCCTAGCCTGAAAGGCATACAATTAAGTGAGTAGTTGTTACAGGAAATAAAATCGTGCCTTATTTAGGGCAATTTTTGCATTAAACATATTCCATGGCTTATATTTTTATTATATCTGTGTCTTGTACACAAATTGAGTAGGCCCACAAAGCCGCGTGTGGTTCATTCCCGAGTGGCGTGAATGAAACTCTTGCCTGCGAGTCCGACTCGTCGCTTAACTGTGTATCTTTGATGCACGACATACAAACGTGCCTAATTTGGGGCCATTATTACAATAAACATATTCCACAGCATATATAGGCCTAGCCTTGTCTATCTACGTAAACTGAAACACCTGCATGGCCTGTTAATGAAACGCCTGGCCTGCAAGTCAGACTTTATCCATGACTTAAAATCGTGCCTTATTTAGGGCTATTATTACAATAAACATATTCCATGGCTTACATTATATTAAATATTAGTCTTGTTCACAAATTAGGTAGGGGAGACCGGGGCTACTTGTATACAGGGCAAGTTGTTGCAGAGGCGTTTTACGAAAACATAGCACACATATGGAGATATCATCGACGGTAGTTGGTTGGAAGTCCACCAGTCCACACGGTCCAAAAATCGGGAGATAAGGATACGAAATTAACGAGATGTGAAAAAAAATTACAGTTTATTACAGACTTTTTTGCCATGCCCACATAATAATTATTATCATCTCACGCAGTCACTGTTTATGTTTCGTGATTGAAACTTGAAACATGTCTACAATATGATAGAAGTTAAATTGAAATCCAGGATTTGTTATCGCCCACATGTGTTTGGGGCAAGTTGTTACAACTGTAACAACGCTAGGGTGGCTCCTACCGACGGCTCAGCCAGCGAGTTGTGTGCTGACAATGACTGAAAGAAAAACATTTATTTAACCACGACGCGTGAACGTTTTATTTCACTTGTGAAACCTAGTGTACGTGTCTGTAACCAGTACTGTAAATGCTAGCAGCAAACAAAAATAACAAATATCTCAGAAGGGCAGGTTACACATAGATGAAACACTTTTGTATTCTCGATGAGCCAATGGTTTCATTGTCCACTTGCCATCCGGGTGTTTTGTCTTGGGTGACAATCTTGCTCAATAGCCCTGTTTGAGCAATTAATAAATATTGCACGTTTCGTTGAAAAGGGAGCGTGCGATTGTGTATGAGTGCGTATGTGCATCATTCAATGAAGTAGCAGTTGTATCACATATATATTGCCATTCACTATTTCATATTCCATTCAATAATTTATATTTCATTCACAATTGTTTGTTATGTAAGAATCCAAGGAATGAGTCCCTTTGGTAACTAAAAGTAATTAAAAGCTTGATACAAGCGATTGTTGGAAGTTGACGTTTTTCGTAGCGAGCATTTGATTTACCATAAAAACCACCAAGAACTTTTGATATAGGGTGTATTTCGAAAAAAGGCGTTACGTTTCACTCGTGCATGGGGTCGTAGATTAATCCCTGAAAGTTTGGCGCCCGAGGTGAAACCCGTCTAGGAGGAAAACGAGAACAAACATGCAAGAATACAAACTTACAAACATACGCTACTTCGATTATAGTTAGATGTGCAGAGAGCTGGCTTGGTCCAGCGGGCATACAGTGTTACTAAGTTCCAATGATATTTATTAAGTTCCATTCAAACATTTTATTAATACATAAAAAATGTTTCAGTGTTACATATGAATACGAAGATTATCCAAATGTTCCAAGTAGCCACGCAACAAAAGACTTGATGCCGAGATTAACTATGAAGAGGTCTTGCGGGAATTGTTGGGGGTTATTGGTAAGTATGGCTACAATGCACATGACTCGATGCCTACAAGTTAATGTACAGAACGCACGGATTTTGAGCTAATACATTATATTGATGCTTCCATTCCTGTAATTGCGTAGAACTGATTTTTTGCTCTTTTGTTTGCAGCTGTCGTCGACTAGTTCTCGTGGAGAAGAGGAAAAGTGAAGAACCGGTCTTGCAGTTAGTCTTAGTAAGGAGATTCGAATTTTGTAGTTGTTGTAAGATATGTTAAATACAGTTATTATATTTAAACACACGGTGTTTTCGTGGTGGTTACGTAGTGGTTATTAGTAAATATGGTACCATATGATTATTTACTACATTCATATATCAGGGACCCACCCGTCTTACCTTCGCTTTCACCATTTCCTGTCGTAAACTCTTGTATAATTGGCCCCAGCGACTCCAGTAAATGTTCAGCAGGACTCTGTTGTAGCAATATTCCACTTGTCCTCCTTGTATGCCTCTCTAGTGCTTCCAGTCTATAAGAGAAACGTTTACTTTAGGAGTATACACAAATAGGTTTTATATTTTTAATAATTTTATTTATGATAACATTGATTATAAAATTTATATTGTCAAATGGCATATTTAGGGGGGTGGGGGCGTTGGGCCATGCCACTTTGCTTAATTGTAGTTGTAGCACCACTAAATGGTAGCAGGGTCAATTAACGGGTGACTAAGCTTGCCCCCCAACCTTACTAACCTTAGCCCCCCCCAACCTTGACCAAAGGACATACAACGTATTTAGCTGTGGTGTAAAAGCAACCACAGAGACGGTTAGGGGCCATCCATAAACTATGTCACGCTATTTGGTATACTTTTTTAGACAACCCCCAAGCCCATTGTTATGCTTCGTAACACTGGCCTGTACACCCCCCCCCCCCCAAACTACGTCCGTTTTGGGAAAGACCCCCTACATCTATTATGCATACCTGTATTTATTTTTATATTCGTTGCAGTATTGATTCGGAAGAGAAAATACATCTGTATAACTAACTGGAATTAAGTTAATTGGAATTAAGAAATATACCCAAAAACTGACATTGTATTTAATGCTATCAGCTGAACACACACACACACACACACACACACACACACACACACACACACACACACACACACACACACACACACACACACACACACACACACACACACACACACACACACACACACACACACACACACACACACACACACACACACACACACACACACACACACACACACACACACACACACACACACACACACACACACACACACACACACACACACACACACACACACACACACACACACACACACACACACACACACACACACACACACACACACACACACACACACACACACACACACACACACACACACACACACACACACACACACACACAGTCTGCTGAAACAGTCTGCTAAAACGGAAACATTATACATGTTGCTGGAGTTGAAGCCGGGAGGTGGTCGGTTGTGGCCAGGCGGGGACAGTCATCGACTGTACGTTTACATCGTGTCAAAACCAACGCGGAATTAGAATTACTCTGTAGTCGCTCTTGTGCTCGTTGGATGCGGCGAGGAGGCATTTCGTAACATACGTTGGATGTTGCCAGCGCATAGCTACTGTAAATTACCGCGTTTTTTCCATAATGCGTAACTAAGATTAACATTTGTTCACCATATGATGCGTAGCTAAATGAGTCCTCACTGGTTGATAATTCAACGCCTTACTTTCTTCGAGTTTGCAATGGTTGATATGTCAATGCGTTGAAATACAGATCAACTCCTCATTGGTTGATGTCTCAACGCGTAACGTTTACCGCGTTGATGGCCCTATCAGCCTGCCATACGAAGAATGACCCGAAATGGCTTCACAAAATCTACTTTCGGCATCTCTAAATCGTATTCGCGCATCACACACACCATACATAATTTGAATAGCGTGAAACTGATCAGTGGCTTTATTTACATACGACTTTCTATTTCCAGCGATAACATCGTTAAAAACACTATACTTCAACTCATCATATATAATTTCCGTCACAATGAGAACCCCATTCTGCATCCAGGCGAAGATGTGTGCGACAAACGGTGGCGCCATATTGCGGAGCCTGGATAATTGTCCACCCAGCGCGGCGACGAAAGTGGTACCTCGTAGGAGCTGCATCTTCAAGACAACTTGGCTTGAGCGTTTTGTAAATCTTGCACGATTAATCATACGTTTTAATTGTACGCAAATAAAATTCACAAGAGAGGTTAAGACGACCCCCTGAAATTACCAAACGACCCCCAGTTTGAGAACCGCTGTTCTACACATCGTGAAGATGACACAAAGCCATGTTTATCCTGAGAGTTTTGGAACTTCTCGGGAATAAAGATGTGGTGGAACAGAACAAGTCATCCATGTACCAACACGCCGTAGTGGATGAAACGCGCGCGATGAAGACAGAAATAACCCGTCTGAATGACACCATTGATACTAAAGACAAAAGTATCAAAGAACTACAGGTCAAGGTTAGCAAGCTCGAGGTGAGCGTAGATGACACTGAACAGCGTAGCCTTAAGGCAAACACACGCATACAGGGAATATCTGACACCGGCGCTGGCGAGGTTGCTCGTGCCAAAGTGTTGTAGGTGATCAACGAGACTATGAAGACAAAGACGTCGAACGTTGTCATCGGCTTGGGCGCCAGACAGACGCCGCACATTCCAGGATGATGATTGTACAGAACTCAGAACGCACACGCGACTCGGTCTACAGCGCACGGGCTCCCTAAAGGGCCACAACCAGACTACAGAGCCGGCCCTTCGACCCTTCATGAATGAAGACCTTACACAAACAACGTTCTCTTGTGGCTTTCCAAACACGAAAATTACGAACTCAAAAACCAAAAAAAGAACAGATTTCTGGACCCATAACGGTCAAGAAATGATCAGAAACAATAACAATATGATCAAGACAATCAACTAACTGCAGGAACTAAATAGATACTAACTGATACACGCACTTGAATAAACACTAATCAGACTTTGTGTATCTACAATAGTATATGGTGTTGCTTTATTCCCCGGTCGGTGAGTGTCTCGTAAAAACGCCGGATGTCCGGTTCTGTTGGGATGTCCAGGTGGAAGTTTAAATCAACAGCAATAATAACGTCAGTCGTATCCAGTATTATATCTTCTTAATAAGCTTACCACTGATCGAAGAAAACGTTGTTGGTAAAACCGTTTCGTTTCGATGGCAGAGGATGATTCACGACACACAGTTTGACGGTGATACACGACACACAGCCTGACGGTGATACACGACAAACAGCCTGACGGTGATACTACGACACACAGCCTGACGGTTATACACGACACACAGCCTGACGGTGATACACGACACACAGCCTGACGGTGATACACGACACACAGCCTGACGGTGATACTACGACACACAGCCTGACGGTGATACTACGACACACAGCCTGACGGTGATACTACGACACACAGCCTGACGGTGATACACGACACACAGCCTGACGGTAATACACGACACACAGCCTGACGGTGATACTACACATAGCCTGACGGTGATACACGACACACAGCCTGACGGTGATACTACGACACACAGCCTGACGGTGATACTACGACACACAGCCTGACGGTGATACACGACACACAGCCTGACGGTGATACACGACACACAGCCTGACGGTGATACACAACACAAAGCCTGACGGTGATACACGACACACAGCCTTACGGTGATACTACACATAGCCTGACGGTGATACACGACACTCAGCCTGACGGTGATACACGACACTCAGCCTGACGGTGATACACGACACACAGCCTGACGGTGATACACGACACACAGCCTGACGGTGATACACGACACACAGCCTGACGGTGATACTACACATAGCCTGACGGTGATACACGACACACAGCCTGACGGTGATACACGACACACAGCCTTACGGTGATACACGACACACAGCCTGACGGTGATACACGACACACAGCCTGACGGTGATACACGACACACAGCCTGACGGTGATACACGACACACAGCCTGACGGTGATACACGACACACAGCCTGACGGTGATACACGACACACAGCCTGACGGTGATACACGACACACAGCCTGACGGTGATACACGACACACAGCCTGACGGTGATACACGACACACAGCCTGACGGTGATACACGACACACAGCCTGACGGTGATACACGACACACAGCCTGACGGTGATACACGACACACAGCCTGACGGTGATACACGACACACAGCCTGACGGTGATACACGACACACAGCCTGACGGTGATACACGACACACAGCCTGACGGTGATACACGACACACAGCCTTACGGTGATAGTACACATAGCCTGACGGTGATACACGACACTCAGCCTGACGGTGATACACGACACTCAGCCTGACGGTTATACACGACACACAGCCTGACGGTGATACACGACACACAGCCTGACGGTGATACACGACACACAGCCTGACGGTGATACACGACACTCAGCCTGACGGTGATACTACACATAGCCTGACGGTGATACACGACACACAGCCTGACGGTGATACACGACACACAGCCTGACGGTGATACTACACATAGCCTGACGGTGATACACGACACACAGCCTGACGGTGATACTACACATAGCCTGACGGTGATACTACGACACACAGCCTGACGGTGATACACGACACACAGCCTGACGGTGATACTACACATAGCCTGACGGTGATACACGACACTCAGCCTGACGGTGATACTACACATAGCCTGACGGTGATACTACGACACACAGCCTGACGGTGATACACGACACACAGCCTGACGGTGATACTACACATAGCCTGACGGTGATACACGACGCTCAGCCTGACGGTGATACTACGTGTTGTTATACAGTAATCGCTATATTCAAAATGACTGTAACTTTTGCGTGTTAACGTCGTCTTCAATGTCAGACCGAATTTGCACAACAGTCAAAATGTCAATTTCCCGCGAAATCACGTCAGCGACAGATAGCACAGTGGACGGCCGATCTCTGCAGTTTGTAGGTTGACAAGGTTTGCCATAGATTGGTTGCGCTTAGTCAGTGCGCTGAGAGAAGTGTCAGTGTCGACGGAATGGAGGTTCTGTGCACAGTTCCCAAATCTCTTTAGTAGAACGCCGGTAGACGCCGCAAACATACAAGCATATATTTGTAACATCTTTCGGCTTATTAACAGTAAACAGTAAGTTAGACCACTTTGTAAGCCACTGATTGAAGCTACATCATGTTCGAATGTGGCACTGGTTCGTAAGCAGCAACTTGTCAACCATATTTCATTGACCGGATACTCATGGTGTTTTGATACGATGTTTGTGCGCTATGATAATAATAAAGTTTTATATATCAGTTGTAGTTCCTGTTTCAGTCATAGTGGTCTTGTAAAAATCGGGTCACATTATTTCTTACAAGGCATACCGAACGCCTTCTCCGAGTGACTGGGTTTACTTAGATACGTTATGTAAGCAACTAGTTGCACACGCACTTACACAGTCGAAGTAATTGAGCGCGCGCAAATATACACAAGACACATGAGGTATTCTTAATGAATGCAATATATGTAAATGTCGTGTTATTAAAATTGGGTATCATCAGTACATGTCAGTAACTTGGCTGTTTTTGTTTACAAACAAACACGCAGGCTAGCATGCACGCACGCACGCACGAACGAACGAACGAACGCACGCACGCACGCATACGCACGCGCACACGCACGGACACACGCAAACACAAACTCACACACTGCAAAACGCTGCATAATAAAACTACTATGTAGAATTACATTAGTTTTATTGCCAGAATTAGTACAAGCGGAAATCTAAGTTATGTAATATTTGTTCACTCTCTCACATACATGAGTGACGCGGATATATATGACATCCAGTTACATATGACAATCGATTTGACATCCGGTTATATATGATATTCGGTTTGATATCCGGTTATATATGACATTTGGTTTGACATCCGGTTATATATGATATTTGATTTGACATCCGGTTATATACGACAATCGGTTTGACATCCGGTTACACGTGACATCCGGTCTAACAACGCCTGTTCGACAGCAGCAACACCTGACGGAGTATCCAGGCACTGATGCGTCACTACCGGTCACCAAAAGGTGCGCAAATCTGAAAAACCATTAGCAACATTTGAACATCCAATAGCAAAATAATTAATTATGTGTTTATCCTGCGTGTGCTCATTGTATATAACATGTATTTCTACGGTAAAGATAAAGAACACAAATTATTTCACTGCAATAGAACAACTCTTTTTACTGACAGAACCAATCACGGGAGCTTCCAAAGAACACACCAGACAATCGTAAAACGTCCAACTTTTCGCCTGAAGCCTGAACAAGAGTAGAAAACTGCACTTATTCGACAACTGACTGAACAAGTTGACCGCTTGTTTGTGTCCAAAACGACTGGTGTGAAAAAACAAATTAAATTAACACGCTCTAACTCTATGTCGAAGTCGATGAGCGATAACTCGATAACACTGCTAACGGTCGAATTTATTTATCGCAATAATCCCCACATCCAATTATCAGTTAATCATGTTGGAATATGTAAAGTTATAATAATTACTGATACATTCCGACTTTACGAACCTTTCATAACACGTTAGACCAACTAAGCGTCTTTAGACCTTAGTATATGTTCTAAGTTACTGTTGTTTCTGATATTTTGTCGATGCTCTTGAATGAAAGATAAAGTCGGTAATGATTATTATCGAAAGACGAACATTGTTCACCGATGCATAATTATTTTTATTTTGACAATAAATTTACAACACATAATTAATTTGTGCATAAATGTAATGTAGCATTTTGCCTCACATGTCCAGTACTTAATCCAGAAGCCGGAGGAGGTCATATGGCCATCAGATGTGAAGGTCACAAACACAGTGCTAGAGGTAGAGTAGACAGTTGCTGGTTTGTTGAAGCCGCAGAACGTCCCAAGCGATGGTGCTTTGTCGCTACCTCCGTTGTACAC
>BSQZ01000011.1:6187500-6192500 GCA_033239005.1 Lamellibrachia satsuma | reverse complement strand
TCGATCATCTAGTTATCCAGTTTTGTTCCCAGTGTTAAGAAAATAAATCGGAACTAGAACTTTCTCAGTTGCCGCACCGACTCTTCATAGTATTGCGTATATAGCAACATCAGTTAACATTGGTATTTTTTTTTTAATCTACCCAGTTATTTTACTTGTTATATTATAATTATATTATTTAGCTTGATAACAATTTCTATCAACATCTATTTAACCACTGAATATTTAAAAACCTCCTATTTGGCCTACTTTTAATATCTTGGTAATTCGCGTTGTCTAGCTACATTCTATCAAATCTGATTTCCAGTTTGCGATTTCCAAACCTATTATTACATCACTCTCTGTATTCTGGCAGCTGAATTATAGCGTCTTGATTCCACCTCTATATTCCTATGCCATGCGCGTTTAGTTAGTAAATGATCAACGTTTACTTAGTAATAAATCAACGCTAATTTGACATTTTAACAGCTAGTGTCTGATGTCAAGCCGTGCCGCCGTGCCGCCGTGATTTACAGGCTCTGACGTCACTCTGCCTCAATGTCTGATGTCAAGGCCGTGTCGTCGTGATTTACAGGCTCTGACGTCACTCTGCCTCAATGTCTGATGTCAAGGCCGTGCCGCTGTGATTTACAGGCTCTGACGTCACTCTGCCTCATTGTCTGATGTCAAGGTCGTGTCGTCGTGATTTACTTCGTCACTCTGCCTCGTTGCTTGTTTCGAGTATCTCGTCCCTCCATGTCACAATTGACAGATCGAGAATCCTAATCCTAAAGATGAGCATGACCTCCGTCAAGCTTCGCCTTGTTTACATATAATACATTACATTACTAGGTCAAACTGACCAAACTTTCCCATATCCTATTCTACCTGAAACAACGTTGCCCTGCCCCCTCCACCCCAAATGTTTGGGCCATAAATGCAACGAAACTTGAAATACTACAGAATATCCGACAGTCAAGTGATGTATCCGTTAACTCTGTGAAATGTTCCTGGGGCAACTGTCAGTATGCTAAATGATCTTGACGTTCCTCCGAGACTCACAGATAGTGCTATGAACTAAAAAAAATGAGCACATAAATGGTACTTTTTTTATTCAGTATGGTTAAGTAAATATGCGGAGTTTGTAGCTTTGGGAGGCTATTCTGTAAAAAAAAATTATAAGGAATTAGAAATGTAGTAAATGTAGTCGTATATGTGGAGTCGGTCCCTATTGATGTCTACGATCTGCCAGTAGTTTGTCGACGGTGTCAGCTAAAACCTTCTGCGCAATTCTTTGGTAAATAGGTCTCGACCTTTCTATGATATATAACTCTTACAGACATTCCTATACAACGGCGTGCGCGTGTTCCCCATGAACGATGTTACGATGAAAGGGTCTTGTCTTTTGTTGTACTTAGCATTAACAGTTTGTAAAGTTTATGGCATCACGAGGTCAACGTAATAAAGCTGCCTGGCCTGTCGTTGAAATGGGAATGTATGGGTTTATAAATGATGCGCACAATTGGGCAGTAACACTCTTATAATCAGGCTGGTGGGTTTTTCTAGAAACATATGGTGCAAGTCATCCGAAGACAAGGAATAAGGTGAAAAAGGGAAATAACGAGAAGAAGCTGGATAAAGAGAAGAAGGAGAAGACGGGGAAGAAGGGGAAGAAGGGGAGCAAGGGAAACCAGGAGAAGAATGGGAACAAGGAGAAGAATGGAAGAAGGATAAAAATGGGAAGAATGAGAAGAAAGGGAAGAAGGAGAATATGAAAGAAGGGAAAGGAAAATGGGGGAAGAAGGGGAAGAACTAGAAAAACCGGAAGAAGGGTAAGAAAGGGATGGAGGGGAAGAAGGGAAGAAGGGGAAGAAGAAATAATACCTGGAGGTTGTGTATTGTATATTAAATATGGTCGTTGAGCAATAACCACACTCAGTGTAAATCATTCGCCGATCTCGTGACAAGACTCCACATCGGTTCTTCTCTAGAGACGGGGGACCAGTCTGCGACCGTCACAATAACTCGTTTCTCTCGCGGCACCCGTAATGAATACAATGTGATTCTAGTGTATGTGTTGGTGAGGTACGAGACTCTCAAGACGTTGGTGAGGTAGGAGACTCTCAAGACGTTGGTGAGGTACGAGACTCTCAAGACGCACTGTGACTTTGTAAACCGTTCTTTATGAACCACGATTCAACGTCGGTGCTCCGCTTGAGACCGGGAACCTGCCCGCGGATGCAACCTTTGTAGTAGTAGTGGTGGTGGTGGTGGTGGTGGTGGTGGTGGTGGTGGTGGTGGTGGTGATGGTGATGAAGGTTCTGGTAATAGTGGTAGTGGTGGTGCTAGAGGTAGTGGTAGTGGTAGTGGTAGTAGTAGTAGTAGTAGTAGTAGTAGTAGTAGTAATAGTAGTAGTAGTAGTAGTAGTAGTGGTGGTGGTGGTGGTGGTGGTAGTGGTGGTAGTAGTAGTAGTAGTAGTAGTAGTAGTAGTAGTAGTAGTAGTAGTAGAATGAGTAATTTCTCGTGTCCAACTTACACTGTTCCTTAACTAATGCTGATTTGAGCCCTCTGGTGCTACACCTTCTTTCAATATGAAGCAATGAATTGTGTACGTTGAATAGGAAGTTTAAACATGATGGGGTTACCTGATGGAAGTATATGTACTAAGATACATTTATGTAGGAACATAATCCTCAAATCGTCATGTTATCATGTATATGCTGTTTTGATTAGACATATATACTTTCATTTATTTAGGCACACACACATGCATACTGTGTGATGTACATAATTGTGCTTCACCATTTACACACTAATTTACAAGTCAAACTAGTGTGTAACATGTGAGATTTTGTAGAAACTTAGATATTACATAGAAAACTATAAAGCATGATGTCAAGAACCACTGTGGATATAAAAAATGACTGCAATGAAATAGTAGAGTATAAATTATGTAGTGTCAAAAAAAGAACAAAATGAGAATGTGGGATTGTGCATAGTCCTTTATTAGGTAAACAACATATTAACATTTCAGGATGGTGTTCCGTCTCATTTCATTTATATTGCAGCTGAAAGTCACTGTTTTTCCACAAAAACATTCAAAATAAATGTGCCAGAACACCATTCTGAAATCTTAATGTGTTGTTTACCTAATAAAGAACTATGCCCTGTTCAAAAATGGTGGTGATTTATTTTTCATTTTCGTGCACCCGGTATACTCATTGTTCTTTGCCCTATCATTCTTGTATTTTGCATAGATAATCTGTTCCAATATTTTTTACATATTCAGCAAATTTCATTATAAACACAAAATTGGCCACTATAAACACGTGTGCGCCGTAACTCGTGCCCATTTTGGTAAACATTGATGGGTATCGCACAAACAGGGATATTACAATAGTTAGAAATGTATAATTTTGACTATACTCGACTAACATGTCAATGGGATGATGACAGCGGCTGGTAAAACTTTTCGAAGATAAGTGGAGTCACATGAGGTCACGTTGTTTACCACGCTTGCGCGTTGTTCACTGCGCTTGCGCGCGCATGCGCAGTACGGATCTGGCTACTTCTGGCACGGGGATACTGTTGGCCTGTGACACCGGGTTAATTGAGATATCCGGCCATGACTTGGTCAAAGTCCACCTCCCTCGTAGCCAATCACAAAGTGATGGCTATGACAATAGTACTGTTGTCTCGCAAAATCATTAGTATGCAATATAATTACTTACATCCATTCATGTGTTAGCCTCGATTATTCATGCGCCCACTGCTTCAGATAACACGCCATTCCTAAAGTTTCGTTTTAACAACAGTACATTTCGGAAAACTGTGACGCATAGCCATAAGGACAACGCGTGGTTTCGACTACTCGGTAATCGCTTGGCCTGGCTACGCCGTACTGACAACTGTATTCAATTTGCTTGCAGGGCTGTTTTGTAGCCTCTGCCCCGGAGAGACAACATTGGTGCTGTTCGTCTAACAAGAAACATGTATGTATCAAAAGTATTAGACAGTTTCAGCTATACGTTTTTTTGTCCTAACGTATTTTGATCAATACTTAAACGGACACGAACCTACACGCAAAATGTAGGTAGGTAGGTAGGTAGGTAGGTAGGTAGGTAGGTATAGGGATCCCGATCGGCCCATGATGCGTTCGGCGTACGCTGGCGGATGTTTCGACCCACGCAGACGGATGGTTCTCAGCTACGGATGGAATTCAGCTACAGTTGATTTCGGCCCTCGCTAGTAGCAGAATTTTAAGCGGCGGAATTCTAAAAGTAGTCGTTTCTATAAAAAGGAAATTATGATTGCACTCAGAAAGATACAAACACGCACACACACCAATATTGTAATAATAATATATAATTATCATAGAGCAATATCCACCAAATAACGGATTGTTTAATGTTGGCAATTCCGTGTTTTGTTTGGGTCTATGCGGATATTTATATGCATCACAAACGTTTACTTCCCGATGGATCGACCACCAGTAACACCCGCTAACGACCAGGATCGACCACCAGTAACACCCGCCAACGACCAGGATCGACCACCAGTAACACCCGCCAACGACCAGGATCGACCACCAGTAACACCCACCAACGACCAGGATCGACCACCAGTAACACCCACCAACGACCAGGATCGACCACCATTAACACCTGCCAACGACCAGGATCGACCACTAGTAACACCTGCCAACGACCAGGATCGACCACCAATAACACCCACCAACGACCAGGATCGACCACCAGTAACACCCACCAACGACCAGGATCAACCACCAGTAACACCTGCCAACGACCAGGATCGACCACTAGTAACACCTGCCAACGACCAGGATCGACCACCAATAACACCCACCAACGACCAGGATCGACCACCAGTAACACCTGCCAACGACCAGGATCGACCACCAATAACACCCACCAACGACCAGGATCGACCACCAGTAGCACCTGCCAACGACCACGATCGGCCACCATTAACACCCACCAAAGACCAGGATCGACCACCAG
>BSQZ01000011.1:6105000-6182500 GCA_033239005.1 Lamellibrachia satsuma | reverse complement strand
TGACCCGATATATCAAAGTAAACTATCAATGTTTCGCTTTCCAATATTTAATTTTCAACTCGTCAGAGATCATTACTAATAGATACAATATCACAACTCTTCGACAAGGCATTTGGGAGAAAATTTGGAATTTGGAATAAGGCATACCGGTCCAACATAGACTACCATTGATTCGTTGGGTATATTGAACCGCTATTGTGTGATGTTGATTCAAAGGATCTATTCATTGGGTATATTAAACCACTATATTGTTATGTTGATTCAATTGATTCAATAGATCTATTCGTTGGGTATGTTGAACCATTCTAGAACCACTGTTGTGTGATGTTGAACCATTCTAGAACCACTGTTGTGTGATGTTGATTCGATGAATCTATTCGTTGGGTGTATTGAACTACTCTTGTGTGTTATTGATTCAATGGATCTATTCTTTGGGTGTAATGAACCACTCCTGTGTGATGTTAATTCAGTTGATATATTCGTTGGGTATATTGAACCCCTCTTTTGTGATGTTGATTCAATGGATCTATTCGTTGAGTGTATTGAACTACTCTTGTGCGATGTTGATTCGATGGATCTATTCGTTGGGTGTATTTAACCGCTCTTGTATGATGCTGATTCAAGTATTCGTGGGGTGTATTGAATCACACTTGTGTGATGTTGATTCAATGGGTCTATTCGTTGAGTGTATTGAACCACTCTTGTGTGATGTTGATTCAATTGATCTCTTCGTTGGGTATATTGAACCACTCTTGTGCGATGTTGATTGAATGGATCTATTCGTTGGGTGTATTTAACCCATCTTGTGTGGTGTTGATTCAATGGATCTATTCATTGGGTGTATTGAACCACACTTGTGCGATGTTGTTTCGATGGATCTATTCGTTGGTTATATTGAACCACTCTTGTGCGATGTTGATTCAATGGGTCTATTCGTTGGGTGTATTGAACCACCCTTGTGTGATGTTAATTCAATTGATCTATTCGTTTGGTGTATTAAGCCACTCCTGTGTGATGTTGATTCAATGGATCTATTCGTTGGGTATATTGAACCACTCTTGTGTGATGTTGATTCAAAGGACCTACTCGTTGGGTATATCGATCCACTCTTATGTGATGTTGATTCAATGGATTTATTCGTAGGGTGCATTGAACTACTCTTGTGCGATGTTGATTCGATGGATCTATTCGTTCGGTGTATTTAACCAATCTTGTGTGGTGTTGATTCAATGGATCTATTCATTGGGTGTATTGAACCATTCATGTGTGATGTTGATTCAATGGATCTATTCATTGGGTGTATTGAACCAATCTTGTGTGTTGTTGATTCAATGGATCTATTCGTTGGGTGTATTGAACCACTCTTGTGTGATGTTGATTCAATGGATCTATTCATTGGGTATATTGAACCAATCTTGTGCGATGTTGTTTCGATGGATCTATTCGTTTGGTATATTGAACCACTCTTGTGCGATGTTGATTCAATGGATCTATTCATTGGGTGTATTTAACCAATCTTGTGTGGTGTTGATTCAATGGATCTATTCGTTGGGTGTATTGAACCACTCTTGTGTGATGTTGATTCAATTGATCTATTCTTTGGGTGTATTGAACCACTCTTGTGTGATGTTGATGTAATTGATCTATTCGTTGGATGTAGTGAACCATTCATGTGTAATGTTGATTCAGTGATCTATTCATTGGGTGTATTGAACCACCCGTATGCAATGCTGATTCGATGGATCTATTTGTTGGGTGTATTGAACCAATATTGTGTGATGTTGATTCAATGGAGTAAGATTGGTGGTTCCCTGATGTGTGAACGTAGTAAATATATGCTACCATATTCACTAATAAATACTATGTAACCACCACGAAAACACCGTGTGTATAAATATAATAACTCTATTTAATATATTTTACAACAATTACAACTACAAAATTCGAATATCCTAACAAAGACTAACTAATATACCGGTTCTTCATTATTCTACTTCTCCATGAGAACACCCTAACTAAAACTAACTACAAGACCGGTTCTTCACTTTTCCTCTTCTCGCGAGAATTAATCGATGATAACTGCAAATAAAAAAAAAACCAATTCAGTTCGACACAACCACAGGAACCGTCAGTATAGTGAACTAGCTCAACATACGTGCGTTCTAAGCATTAATTAGGCATCGGGTCAAGTGCACTGTAGCCGTACTTACCAACAACCGCCAACAGTTCCTGCAAGACCTCTTCATAGTTAATCTCGGCGTCCAAGTCTTTTGTTGCGTGGCTATATGGAATATCTTGATATTCTTCGTATGCATATGTAACAGTGAATATTTTTTTAAAATTCATTAATAATATGTTTGAATGGAACTTAATAAATTGTACTGGAACTTAGTAACTCTGAATGCCCTCTGGGCCACGCGAGCTTTCTGTGCATCTAACTGTAATTGAGCTAGCGTATGTTTGCAAGTTTGTTCACGTTTTCCCCCATAGACGGCTTGCCCTTCTGGCGCCAAACTTTCAGGGATTCATCTACGACCCCATACACGAATGAAACGTAACCCCTTAATTTTTTCGAAATACCCCGTATAGTAAGGGTTATTGGTGGTTTTTATGTTAAATCAAATGTTCGCTACGTAAAACGTTAACTTCCAACAATCGCAGAAACCACGCGCGCGAGAGCCGAATATTTCGGAACGTAAACCGTTTAAGAGTACATAGCGCCACCTGTGCTGTTTATATTAATTATAATAGAAAGCACGCACCCACGTATTGGTCAAGGTCGCAATACACAATAAAAATATATTCTACTATTCTACAACCAACACAAGTATCCGTGGATCTAAATTCACGCGACCATCAACATTTTAAATATGCAACGATTATTGCATCACGTGCGTGACGCGGTTGTTTCTGGTAATATGTTTGACGTTCCCCTAAACAATCTCGAGCGTATTGATGGTATATTGGCCTGAGGGATTTGGTAAACATTGCTATCATGACTGTCACATATGAACTATGAAGTTATCCCTTCATGGGGACGGGCATTTTTTAGCATTAATAGTAATAAAAGTACTCACATTGTGACGCTTTGTTGTTCGGTAGAATACAACAGTTATTGTACTCATTAGCATAACAACCAAACCGGAAACATCCAAAACTAAATCAACAGGGGTCAAATTACGATTAACAGCTAATCGTCACATCTTTCCTCTTACAAGAAAAGTCACTTATTCACAACTGTGACTAATTATTAGCAAAACGATTACACACGAGATTGTAAACAAAATGTACTGTCTCTTATGGACTGTCGTGTGATAACAATGTCTTATGGACAAAGTTAGTAAATTACGCCGAAACGTAGTTGCTGAGCCACGCTGGCGGCTTGCGTTCGCGCACAGATCTGCGAAGACCTGGGGACACATCTGGCACGACCGGAAGGGGTGCGTCTCGGGGTTGCCATCACTCAACGAAGACGGCGCGTCATCACGGCTCGTTTCATCGTGGGGCTGCTCGCCAGCACACACCAACTGTCGTCGATTGCGCCTGTAGACCGTCCCTCCAACCTTCACGCGGTAGCTTCGTGAGTCGACCTGCTCGGTACACGTTCCTGGTGTCCACGTCTTCTCACCTGGAAGCCTCATACGAACGGTTGCGCCTTCGTTGATCGGCGGAAGTGGATGCGCGTGTTGGTTGTAGTAAAACGACTGACGTCGTTTTCTGCCTGCCAATGCTCGTGTATCGGCATTGGTGTCATATCGTGGTTTCAACAGCGTTCCAGCTGTTGGGAGCAACGTTTTACAACGTCGGCCCATGAGTCGTTGAGCGGGACTCGTGCCCATCCCTTCGGACGGCGTATTTCTCCAGTCGAGTAGCGCCATGTACTCGGACTCACCACTCTGTTTGGCTTTGGCGAAGATTAATTTCAGCGTCTTCACCGCGTTCTCCGATTTTCCATTGCTTTGTGCGTAATGCGGTGAGGACGTCAAATGAGTAATTCCTTTCTTCCTCACGAACACTGCAAACTCGGCCGAAGCAAACTGTGGCCCGTTGTCAGTAACGAGCACATCGGGCAGTCCAAATCTGGCGAACATCGGTAAGAACTCACGCACCACACTGCGCGTCGTAACCGTGTTCAAGCGAGCTACTTCAAAGAAGTTGCTGTAGTGGTCGCATACAACGAGTAGTGTACGACCGTGTAGTTGGCACAAGTCTGCGCCGATCTTGGACCATGGCCGCGCCACGAAGTCTTGTTGTTGTAGTGGTTCCCGTGGTGGGGCACTACGGTGTGACAGACATATGTCACACTTGGATATGTAATCCTTGACTTGTGTTGTCATACGCGGCCAGTATAGACATTCGCGCATTCTCCTCAGACAGCCCTCAATGCCAATGTGACTCGCGTGTGCCACTGACATCAACTCGGTACGTACCGCAGCGGGCACGACGAACAACTGGCCTTTGAAGATCAGATTTCCTTGAACCGTCAACTCGTCTCACGAGTCGTAGTAAGGTAGCACACACTCGGGGACCTCTGCTTTGGTCTCCGGTCATCCATTTTGAATGGTCGCTCGTAGCTGCTGACACACATAGTCGTTCTCTGACGCGTGGTTGAGCTGTTGCCATCGTTCCTGGCTGACGGGGAGTGACTCACGGTGGTCTAGCTCCTCAAGCTCATGTACGAAGTCGCACACCTTGACCTCATGTATGTACGCTCGGCTCAACGTGTCGGCCAAATACGTGTGTTCGCCTTTCTTGAATTTGACATCGAGTGTGTATTTCTGTAAACGGAGCAGCATCCGCTGTAACCGTTTAGGTGCACTGCTGAGAGGCTTCAGAACGATCGTTTCCAACGGCTTGTGGTCGGATTCAATGCTCACGTGATCACGGCCGTAAATGTAGGCCTCAAATCGATCACACGCGAACACGATCGCCAATAGCTCTTTTTCGATCTGAGCTTATCTTGTTTCAGGTGGCGTCAGGGCACGTGATGCATACGCCACCGGCTGGCCGTTCTGCATCAATGCTGCACCAAGTCCTGATTGTGACGCATCGCACTGGATGGTCACTTCGTCTGCGAGATTGTAGTAGCGTAACACAGGTGTACTTGCGACAGCTTTCTTCAGCGTGTCGACTGCGTTCTGTTGCGAGCTTTCCCACACCAAGTCGATGTCATTCCTCGTAAGTTCTCGTAGCGGCTTCGTGATGTCAGAGAGATGCGGAAGGAACTTGGCCAGATACTGGGCCAATCCCAACAAGCGTTGAACTCCTGCAACATCAGTAGGGTTAGGCATGTCAACGATAGCCATCACCTTAGTGGGGTCGATACTCAGCCTGTCAGACGTTGCGATGTGCCCGATGAATCGAACTTCCTCCTGTCTCAGTTTGAACTTGTCGACGTTTAGTTTGACCCTCGCTCCTCACATCGCTGCAGAAATGAGTGGAGTCGTTTGTCGTGGTCAACGTTTGCCTCGTCGACCGTGTTGCCGTACCCTACGACAACAAAATCATCAGCCACAACCTCGATACCTTGTAACCCCTCGATCAGTTCGTGCATTTTAAAAAAAAAACTTCGGGGGCCGAACTGATACCAAACGGCATACGTTTGAAACGATACCTGCCGAAAGGTGTGTGGAAGGTCGTCAGATATGAAGAGCGGTCGTCGAGGCGCACGTGCCAAAACCCATGGCGTACGTGAAGGACAGTGAACACCTTGGCTCCGTGCAGTCGCGTCGCGATGTCTTCAATCGTTGGTAGTTGGTAGTTTTCTCGCCGGATCGCACGGTTGAGATCCTTCGGATCCAAGCAGATGCGAAGTTTGCTGTCCTTCTTCGTGATCACTACCATCGAGCTGATCCACGCGGTGGGTTTTTCGACAGCCTCAATGATGTCGTCCCGAATCATGTCGTCCAGCGTCGCTTTCAGTCGGTCTCTCAGAGCGACTGGTACTCGGCGTGGGGCGTGTTGGATGGGTTCGACCGCGTCATCCAGCCGGATTTGATACTCGCCCTCTAGTTCGCCGATGCCGTCACCAAACACAGTGGCGTACTTTTCGAAGACAGCTGCCATGCTGATCAGCGCACCCTCGACCGCGTAGACTTGCTCGCCTCGAGTCGCTGGTTTGTGTAGCGCATCATTGTCCGTATACTGGATCAACTTCATGCCCACACAAGCCTTCCTCCCCAGGATTGGCCGGATGTTGTCGTTGTCGACCAGTTTGCAGACGAGGATGCATTTGTAGTCGCCTCGCCAGACTCGAACGTGTACCTCACCGACCACTGTCAGCCGAGAACCGCCAAACGCAAGTATCGATGATTGACACCTGTTGACGTCCTTCAGCCGCACGTCTTTAGTGGCTCGTTGATACAGCTTCAGAGGCACCACGTTACATTGGGCCCCGTAGTCGATTTGGAAGCGTATGTAGCTCCCGGAGTCCAACTTCAAGGTCACGCACTGCGAATCGTCTAACATCGCCAGTGTCGCCACCTCGCGGACCGGAAAAACCTCCTCCGACTCTCCGATCGTCCTTACTGAATTTCGCGCTCTGCTGACCGTTTTTGCCTGCATTTTTTTGCGAAATGAGTCGATTTACCACAGCAGTCGCACGTTTTGCCGAAGGCCGGACATAACTCCTTCGACTCTCGTCCATGTTGACGACCACAATTCCAGCACTCTTTCGTTGCCTCGCTCTTAGTCGTGTGTGACGTCTCTTTCTTCTTGACGCGTTTTTTCTGGCCGACCGATTGTCGAAGTGCATGAACCGACGTCGCTGAACTGCTCGACTGACCCACAATCCTCATTTGCTCGGTCATGCTCTCAGCCGCTCGACAAATCTCATCTGTTTTGGCAAGTGTCAGATTATTCTCACGCAGTAACCGTTCGCGTACCTTTGTGTCATGAATTCCAAAGATCAGTCTATCCCTCAAAATTTCGTTTGGGATGATCGTGTCGAACTCACAAGCCTCTGACAGCTTGCGCAGTGCAGTTTTGTATTGTTCATACGGTTCTCCGCTCTCCTGCATACGTTTGTTGAATTTGTATCTTTCGAATGGAACGTTTTTTCGTGGTTGACAATATTCTGCGAATTTGTTCAAGACGGGTAGTATGCGACGGTCGTCTCCGTCCTGCGCCCAGGCCCGGAACATCGAGTGTACTTCTCGGCCATCCTCGCCAATAACTGTCAACAACGTCGCCACTTGCACTGCCTGCGGCTTGGCGTCCAACTCCGTAGCTAGTGCGTAGTTTTCCCACGCCGCCAGGAACTTCCTCCATTTGTCAGCGGCGTTGGTGTCGTGTATTTCTAACGGTGCAGGAACGGGCAACGCGTTAGATGCCATGTTATCGCTCAGTATGACAACTGTCACTTTCTGCCTTTTCAAGTGGAGATTCTGTGCGACACTGTACCTTTCTGGTACGCAGTAATCATCCGACCGTTGCCACCATGTGACGCTTTGTTGTTCGGTAGAATGCAACAGTTATTGTACTCAGAAAAACGGGCTATAAAAGATTGTAGACATGTGCTTATTTATTGACGGCAGAACTCATTAGCATAACAACCAAACCGGAAACATCCAAAACTAAATCAACAGGGGTCAGATTACGATTAACAGCTAATCGTCACACACATATCGTGGGCGTCGTCGTCAGACCATTCATCACTTTCTTCCATTTGTAGTATAAAGTCTTCATGTATCATATAATCAAATATGTCGTCTGCGTGGTATTGTTTCTCGGGGGGCACTTCAGCTGTATACATCTGTTAATGTATAAAATCAGCAATTCAATAATAGGACAACATAAAAGTTACAATACTATGGTACCATGCAATACATTAAAGACATTACATTTATTAGCTGTGACAATCAATGTACTTACCTTTAAATGCAGGATATGGAACGCAGCCCGAATGATGACTCACGGATGCGCCGCTTAGCGATTATCAGTAGCCTGGCAGCGTAATTAGCCTTGGCTAATACGCGGTCGGCTGGATCGGAAGGCAGGCCGGTTAGCTTCTCTGATTACACCCGTTATCTCAGTCAGTCCAGTGTAGTGCGCGCCTGGCGGCCGGCTGCAGACTGGGCCCACGCTAGGTGGATTGCTGTCATGACACCGGGCGTATACAGTGTCTTTACACTATAATACTGATAATAATAATAATAATAATAAACGTATGTAGATATTAAGTTTATTATAACCAATGGAGTGTAGAATATATGCGACCATTTTTGAGTAACTGTTCGGCGCCAGTAAATTTTATTCTAACTAAAAAAACTATCCCTTCTTTTTGAAGCCCAAAATAAGACAGTACTGTGACACTGGCCACTAATGACTGAAAGTTAGTAATGTTTTTAATTATTATCAAACTTGCAACTATATGTCCATGACCATGTCGTTTCTTTCAGAAACGTGTGGTTCTTGTTCCTGCCGCAACAATAACAACAACAACAACAACAACAACAGCAGAAGCTGTCCACGTGTTCGGGCCACGTTTAATTTCATCAGTCCTGGTCTTCGCTTGTGGACTGTTTCGGAGTTGTTGAAATCTAAAGTAAGAGTAAACAATATCTATAATACAAACCTATGACAATGACAGTCTATGTGACGTCTATGACATATGCCGCGAATCACACAATATACAGTCGAGTTAGTATATGCCTACTCTCCTATTACGAAGCGAAACGATATTAACGTAACACGTTTGCACTGATATTTTCCGCCATCTGTGTTTATAAATAATAACTTAGTTTAACTGATTTTGAATGCAGTGCAATGACGTTTGTCAGTCATTGCCGGCGTTCCCCAACTTCTTGCATGCTAGGCATGCTGGGTGATTCTAACGCTGCACGCCACACCTTAGACTAGGGTGTCCAAAAATAGAACCACAGTTTGGTTGAAACCAGTGACCAATGCAGCAATACAATAATTATAAAATATACTATGATAGCATGAATCGTGCGTGCGTGCGAGCGTCCGTCATTCCATGCGTGCGTGCGTGCGTGCGTGCGTGCGTGCGTGCGTGCGTGTGTGCGTGCGTGCGTGCGTGCGTGCGTGCGTGCGTGCGTGCGTGCGTGCGTGGGTCTCAATCAGGCTTTGTGATCCTCGTCAAATGGAAAGCTCCATGTGCCGGTTCTCTTCATTGCATGATTCACAAGCAGGCCCTTGCATCTAAGACACTACCCCAGGCAGTCAAGGAAACTCTTGATAGCGTCATAAGAACTGTGCATTTTGTGAAAACAAGGATATGGACTCTGTTTACGAAACGCTTCTATTCTACCCACAAGTCAGCTGGCTGTCGAAGGCAGTGTTGTCCGACGTGTTTTCATTCTCAGAGAAGAAATAAAGCCCTTTCTCAGTATCCAAAACAAAATTGATCTGCTCTCAGCTTGGACAAAAGATGATTTAAAATTATGACTAGCCTACCTCTTGAACATTTTCGGACAGTTAAACTCTCCGAATGTTGAATTCCAAAGGGAAAGAAAGCTTTATCATCGATTTTGTTGAGAAAATAAAAATCGTTCGTAAGTTGGAAAATTTGAGGCGCAAAAGTAGCTCGGGTAACTTTGTTATGTTGGAAAAAAGTATCAACAGTTGCAGAGGAATACGATGGCGCAACGCAGACTTTGATCACTGAGCACATGGGAGCCTTGGAAATGGAGTTAACAAGATACTTCCCAGAAATATCGAATCAAACACCTAGGCTACTAAGGGACCCATTCACTGCCCCAGTGACATATATACCTGATGACAATGATGCTAACCAGACAGAGCTTTTGGGACTCCAAGAAGGTTCAGGCGCCGAGATGAAGTTCGACACTGAAACTCTCACAGTGTTCTGGTTAACGATGGCAGCTACCTACTCTAACTTGTGTGATCTGGTCTTCCGTCACCTCCTACCATTCGCCTCAACCTACCCTAACTTGTGTGATCTGGTCTTCCGTCACCTCCTACCATTCGCCTCAACCTACCCTAACTTTTGTGATCTGGTCTTCCGTCCCGTCACCTCCTACCATTCGCCTCAACCTACCCTAACTTTTGTGATCTGGTCTTCCGTCACCTCCTACCATTCGCCTCAACCTACCCTAACTTTTGTGATCTGGTCTTCTGTCAACTCCTACCATTCGCCTCAACCTACCCTAACATTTATGATCTGGTCTTCCGTCACCTCCTACCATTCGCCTCAACCTACCCTAACTTGTGTGATCTGGTCTTCCGTCACCTCCTACCATTCGTCTCAACCTACCCTAACTTGTGTGATCTGGTCTTCCGTCACCTCCTACCATTCGCCTCAACCTACCCTAACTTGTGTGATCTGGTCTTCTGTCACCTCCTACCATTCGCCTCAACCTACCCTAACTTGTGTGATCTGGTCTTCTGTCACCTCCTACCATTCGCCTCAACCTACCCTAACTTGTGTGATCTGGTCTTCTGTCACCTCCTACCATTCGCCTCAACCTACCCTAACTTGTGTGATCTGGTCTTCTGTCACCTCCTACCATTCGCCTCAACCTACCCTAACTTGTGTGATCTGGTCTTCTGTCACCTCCTACCATTCGCCTCAACCTACCCTATATATTGAATATTGAATGGTTATTAGGTTATTGATATGAATATATCCTTCATACTGAAAGGAGGTAGTAGAACCAGAGGGTTCCAAGCAGCATTAGTTAAGGAAACGTGTAGGTTGGACACGAGAAAGAACTCACATACTACACATAGGGTGATAAATGAATGGAATAAACTGTCAAATGATTGCGTTAATGCAAGCTGTGTGGATATATTTAAACAAATTGACATATATCTGATTAGGGCGGGCTACACATAGATGCAAAAAAGTTTAGACTTTCGATAAGCCAAATCTTGTTAGATCTTGTAACATTAAGTGGTGGATCTGGGTAACCCAATAGTCGCCAGGGGGAGACTCTTGGTCCGCTGCTACACATTTTGTTGGCATTTGTCAGGCGGCGTTGTCTCTGCACGTCTCCAGAGGGCGATACTTTAGACTCAAACTCAGTCTTTATTTTTACCTGTTTTTTACGCATGCACGCATGCACGCACGCACCACACAATACTACGTTTTAAAAGGATTATATTCAGCTGTTTCATTTTATGTAAAAAAAATTATTAACAAATTGCATCATACGATTTTAACGCACCGATCACGCACGTAGAAGAGCTCAGTTACACGTCAACATATTTTCGCCATCTGCAGTCTTGGTCGCCAACAATGATGGTCGCCAAGTGTTGCGACTGCGGACTGGTCGTCGGTCGGTCTCTATCGGAGCAAAGACGCTGAATCGTGGCTCATGACTCATTTACACAGTTACAGATTGAGATTCTCCTACAAACGCATACACTAGAATTACATTGCATTCATTACGGGTGCCGCGACAGAGAGTCGATTTATCGCGATGGTCGTGGACTGCTCCGCAGCCTGTGGAGGAGAACCGATGTGGAGTCTTTTCACGACATCGGCGAATGAATACACTGAGTGTGATCAACCCACATCGTCCTCTGTTCAACGATTATATTTAACATGCAATACACAGATACCAGGTATTAGTTCTTCTCCTCCTTCCCTCCCCTTCACGTTTTTTACCTTCTTTCCATTCTTCCCCCTCTCCCCCTTCTTCCACCTCTTCCCATACTTCCACTTCTTCCCCATCTTCCTTTGCATTCCGATGACTTGCACCATGTGTTTCTAGAAATCTCGTCTCGCAGGAACAACCCTCACTCCAAATTAAGCCCATTTTTTGCAACACTATACCTTCCCACATTTAAACGACATGCCAAGTGTTATTATGTTGACCTCGTGATGCCATAAACTTAATAATTGTATAATGTTCAGCACAGCAAGAGACAAGACCCTTCCATTGTCACATTGTTCTCCACTTGCGCATTCCATTGAATAGGAATGTCTGTAGGAGTTATATATCATAGAAATGTCGATACCTATTTACCAAAGAATTGCGCAGAAGGTTTTAGCTGACACCGTTGACGAACTATTGGCAGATCGTAGACATAAACAAGGACCGACTCCACAGATACAACTACATTTACTACATTTCTCGTCCCTTGTCGTTTTTTTTACAGAATAGCCTCCCAAAGGTATAAACAAATGAAAACGTTGTTTTAGCTAGAATAGGATGTGGATTTTATCTGGCAGATGGCGCCCTAGTAATGTAATGTTTTATATGAAAGCGAGGTTGCTAAGACGAAGCTTGGCGGAGGTCGTGCTCATCATTAGAATTATGACATCAGACTCTGGAGCTATCAGTTGTTACAAGGAGGCATTCGATACTCGGAACAAGCATTGAGACATAATGACGTCAGATAAATCATGTTGACACAGCCTTAACATCATAAACTAAGGAAAAGTGACGTCAGAGCTTGTAAATCAAGGAGACATGGCGCTGCGGCGATGTAATTTTTTTTAACTTATTCACTTGATGTTACACAATTTTTAAACGAATATACTTGAACACCATTGATACAGTATGTAATGCTAATGACCTTATGCTGCATGCGTGCATATAATGGTGATAAAATGCAGAGTTAGTGTTGATCACTTTCTTTATCTAAGCGCTCGTGGCATAGGGGATAGGGGAAGTGCCATCAAGATGATATATAGCTCGTGGCATAGGGGATAGGGGAAGTGCCATCAAGATGATATAACGCTCGTGGCATAGGGGATAGGGGAAGTGCCATCAATATGATATATATCTCGTGGCATAGAGGATAAGGGAAGTGTCATGAAGATTATATAAAGCTCGTGGCATAGAGGATAGGGGAAGTGCCATCAAGATTATATATAGCTCGTGGCATAGGGGATAGGGGAAGTGCCATCAAGATTATATATAGCTATGGCATAGGGGATAGGGGAAGTGCCATCAAGATTATATATAGCTATGGCATAGGGGATAGGGGAAGTGCCATCAAGATTATAAATATTATATAGCTCGTGGCATAGGGGATAGGGGAGCTGCCATCAAGATGATATAACGCTCGTGGCATAGGGGATAGGGGACGTGCCATCAAGATGATATATAGCTCGTGGCATAGGGGATAAGGGAAGTGTCATGAAGATTATATAAAGCTCGTGGCATAGAGGATAGGGGAAGTACCACCAAGATTATATATAGCTCGTGGCATAGGGGATGGGGAAGTGCCATCAAGATGATATATAGCTCGTGGCATAGAGGATAAGGGAAGTGTCACGAAGATTATATAAAGCTCGTGGCATAGAGGATAGGGGAAGTGCCACCAAGATTATATATAGCTCGTGGCATAGGGGATGGGGAAGTGCCATCAAGATGATATATAGCTCGTGGCATAGGATATAATTATGGGAAACGCCATCAAGATTATATATAGCTCGTGGCATAGGATATATGGGAAGTGCCATCAAGATTATATATAGCTCGTGGCATAGGGGATAGGGGAAGTGCCATCAAGATTATATATAGCTCGTGGCATAGGGGATAGGGGAAGTGCCATCAAGATGATATATAACTCGTGGCATAGGGGATAGGTGAAGTGCCATCAAGATGATATATAACTCGTGGCATAGGGGATAGGTGAAGTGCCATCAAGATGATATATAACTCGTGGCATAGGGGATAGGGGAAGTGCCATCAAGATTATATATAGCTCGTGGCATAGGGGATAGGGGAAGTGCCATCAAGATTATATATAGCTCGTGGCATAGGGGATAGGGGAAGTGCCATCAAGATGATATATAACTCGTGGCATAGGGGATAGGTGAAGTGCCATCAAGATGATATATAACTCGTGGCATAGGGGATAGGTGAAGTGCCATCAAGATGATATATAGCTCGTGGCATAGGGGATAGGGGAAGTGCCATCAAGATGATATATAGCTCGTGGCATAGGGGATAGGGGAAGTGCCATCAAGATGATATATAGCTCGTGGCATAGGGGATAGGGGAAGTGCCATCAAGATGATATATAGCTCGTGGCATAGGGGATAGGGGAAGTGCCATCAAGATGATATATAGCTCGTGGCATAGGGGATAGGTGAAGTGCCATCAAGATGATATATAACTCGTGGCATAGGGGATAGGGGAAGTGCCATCAATATGATATATAACTCGTGGCATAGGGGATAGGGGAAGTGCCATCAATATGATATATAGCTCGTGGCATAGGGGATAATAGGTGTGGAAACTGAAAACTGGAAATCAGTTTTGATAGGGTTTGAGAACACGGGGTACCAAGTAGAAGGTTGTTTAATAAGACAATATAAGAATGGTAAGTGTACATGTATGTATGTATGTATGTATGTATGTATGTATGTATGTATGTATGTATGTATGTATGTATGTATGTATGTATGTATGTATGTATGTATGTATGTATGTATGCATGTATATATGTATGTATGTATGCATGTATGTATGTATGTATGTATGTATGTATGTATGTATGTATGTATGTATGTATGTATGTATGTATGTATGTATGTATGTGTATGCATGTATATATGTATGTATGTATGCATGTATGTATGTATGTATGTATGTATGTATGTATGTATGTATGTATGTATACATGTATGTATGTATGTATGTACGTACGTATGTATGTATTTATGTATGTATGTATGTATGCATGAATGCATATATTATGTTTATGAATGCGTATATGTTTATGAATGCATTTATGTATATATATATATATATATATATATATATATATATATATATACATATACATTCGTAAACATATATGCATGTATGTACGTATGTATGTACGTAAGAATGAATGCATATATGTTTATGAATGTGTATATATATATATATATATACATTCATAAACATATATGTTTATTAATGGGTATATATATGTATATATATATATATATATATATATACATTCATAAACATATATGAATTCATGCATACATACATACATACATACATACATACACACATAAACTTAGCATTCTTATATTGTCTTTGTTATATATATATATATATATATATATATATATATATATATATATATATATATATATATATATATATATATATATATATATATATATATATATATATATATATGCGGCTGCACATTTCTATCTGGAGTACTGCCAGCATTGTCGGTGTGACAAAGTCAAGGCCTACTCCAATGCCGCATTGAAAGGAACGTTCTGTTGCAGTTAGAAACCCGCAGACATTGTATCCACCGGGAGATCAATTAACTTTACGTCTGACAGCACGATTACAAAAGTTGGCTTTCATATTGAGTACTTTGTAGGTAAGGCAAATTATGCATTAAACATGTATGCTGGCCAATTTAATTTAGTATGTTTATTTTGTTAGACTGTACGATTTCCAATGTACTCAAATCTCGGAGCTAAAGATACATATCAAAACAACAGGAACCGGTGTCATTTATCATCACATCGTCTCCTCTGCGAGACACTTTCATGTTTTAACAGGCGAGACGATGTCCTCGTCCTTTATACTCTAACAATCACACGCCACACGAGGACACTCGCCACACGAGGACACTCGCGCACAAACACGAATTTTGAGTCTTCTTTTTGTGAAATATGATCAGAACATTTTTTTTTCGCTTGTTATTGAACATCGATGTTTTGAGACGGCCCGTAACATTGATATTGTTCTGTTAACGTGTTAACGTGTAAACTAGCACACGCACACATGCGCCCACACACACGCACGCACATGCACACACGCGTATGCGCACACGCACACAGGGCATACATACCAGGATAACATATTCTTTCTTATTGCAGTTATTTATTACTCCAAAATGTGCTTACAGTATGGAAATATATTTGTTTTTTATGTTGGTAATGATTGTAGTAACACGGCTCCTTCAAATGCTGACTATATAACCAGGTCCGCCCTGGTCCGCCTGTTAGGCTGTCCCTGCTGAACGGCAAGGTCAATATTTAAAAACTGTTAACCGTCAAATTATTATATTTTTTAATGTGATTGAATTATACACATCGGGACAACCAATATGTTGCAATATTACTTTCAGGGAAAATCCATGATTTTATAGCTAATGAATGATATCATGTTCTTTGAAGTATATTTATGTTAATAATCCGAACATCTACTCTGGCAAGGAATACAGTGTTAAGATAAATAGTTAACCGGGAATTTTAAATAAATTAACCAATCCCGAACCACCAAGTGAGCCACTATTGGCATTCATTTTCCAGACCATGTATGCATATCTACGTAACTGTTATTTTCAAGTGTAAGCAAGTAAGTATAATGAGTATATAAATCCCAATACTTGCCGATAGTTGCCTTTCATGTTAAAAAAAGGACAGTAATGTGTGGAGGGCTAATACAATCTTTTCTCTGTTTACAGCGAATCGTGCTGGTGTTAATTACTTTCAGTTTCAGTTTGGATTCACACTCGTCCTGTCGCTACGACTCAGTGAATACTCGTCTTATCGCTACGACTCAGTGAATACTCGCCTTATCGCTACGACTCAGTGAAGGTATATAACGGCCGTAACGACAACGCGCCGTTGGTAGGGGCGTATTGCGGCTCTAACAAACCAGCAGTTGACCGCTCTACCTGGAGCTTTGTGTTTATCACTTTCACGTCTGATGGCGAGACCACCGAATTAGGCTTCTACATTAAGTACTGGACAAGAGAGGAAGAATGCTTTATTACATTTATGAGCAAATTAATCATGCGTTGTTAATTTATTGCAAACATGAACATAATTATGCACCTGTGAACTGAATGTTCTTCTTCGATTATAATCATTACCGACTTTACCTTTCATTCAAGAACATCGACAAAATATCGGAAACATCGGTGATTTAAGAACACAAGATCAAGAGACGAGTAATTGTTCTAACATGTTAAGAAAGTTCGTAAAGTCTGAAAGTATTCGTAATTATCGACTTATCGCTAATTGACTTCCACGTCGAGTTCGATAATCTAATTTGTGTTTTCACACCAGTCGTTTTGGGCACAAATAAGTGTTCAACTTATTTAACCAGTTGTTGAAGAATCGGTGCAGTTGTGTTATTCATATTCAGGCTTCAGATGAAACGTTTGCAGTTTGACGATTGCGTGGTTCTTTGGAAGCTCCCGTTGTTGGTTCAGTAAATAAAGTTGTTATGTTACAGTGAAATAATGTGTGTTCTTTATCACGCCAAATTAACTGCGGTCACTCGAAGAAGACGTTCGATATGCCTTTGGTGAGGAAGAAACAGTGTGACCCGAGTTGTACAAGACCACTATGGTTGAAACAGGAGATAATATGTCTGAAATCTAACATTCTTATATCGTACCCGCATTCTATAAGTGTGGATGTCGCATAAATTAGTAACAATAGTAGTGAAACATGGTACCATCATCTAAAACAGTTTTACACGTAAATACATGTACAGACCAGTGTGGATAACTTTAGTGAATGTGTAAATCATTAGAAAGGTTGTCTGTACACCACACAGTGGGCATAAATAAAACAGTCCTTTTCAACATGAGTTCCTAAAGACTTGGTCACGTTTACAAAAAACTTTCCTGAAGAATAAATCGCTAAATAGTTAAATGAGGATTGATAAGTAAACATTATTTACGCTGATTTTTACAAATTGTTTAAAGTTTCGATGAAATGCCACATCTATGGGTTTTCCACGTAAACTAAAAGCCTTTCCATTAAATTAAACAGATGCATATACAAACAATATTAATCAGTGGAACTGCTGTGATAACATAACAATATTCCTAAAATAGCAATCAGGAAAGAAGGTGCGAATTATATATGTATCAATATTTATTTCACCATAACAGTTACAGTTAAAGTGACATTTCGATACATGCACTTAGCAATAGTGAAACAGAGTTCTGAAGTAGCCATCGTTGCAGTGGGCGAACCCATACTTGTCGCAGCAGCATCGGCAGCAGTGGTGTCCAAGGTATGGCTTCCGTGGAGGAAACACGGGCCACTTCGACGTCGGCTTCTGCCTCCTCAAATTTTTCCACGGTTTAATCAGCGGTTTCTCTTTGCGCGTCTCGCAGCAGCACGCGCCGTATCTGCATGTCACCTTGCACAGCTGCGCTGTAAACATGACATACGTAGATACCACCGACCGACCGACCGACCGACCGACCGACCCACCCACCCACCCACCCACCCACCCACCGACCCACCGACCGACCGATCGACCTACCGACCGACCCACCGACCGACCCACCGACCGACCCACCGACCCACCGACCAAGAAAAAACGAACCAACTTAATAGGTCGACTGCGACAATAGATTCGTACTAGTTGAACATTTCACCAATACTCTTCATAAAACGTGGTATATTGAAACATATCGTGCTACAGCTACGTTAATAGTCAGAATACAACCTATACATACCCATTGTTGTCAATACTTACGGCATTTTAAATCTGAAATAAACCAAAACGATGTCGTCATTAGCGTCGTAACAACAACATGTGAAGTTTGGAGGCACAAGGAGAAGGAAATTGAGAAGATGTAAAGCATTTCACATATTTATCAATATTTAACAGTAGCGCCTATTAGCACATGGATGCATACGTGGGCGGTTGTCTATTGGGGAGGGTCCGGTAAAGCGTACCCCTTTAGAGACAAATACGATTTCGCCTACTTATTTTAATTACAGGCGAAAACGTTAGAATGGTCACATATACACACGTCTTATCTAAGTGGAAATATAATTTCAGATCCTTAGAAAAAAACACAACAAAACAACAACAGCAACAATATTACACTTTTGTTGCAGTCCTACACATTTTGCATATTTCGTCATGTTGGGCAAAGTGTGTGTGTGTGTGTGTGTGTGTGTGTGTGTGTGTGTGTGTGTGTGTGTGTGTGTGTGTGTGTGTGTGTGTGTGTGTGTGTGTGTGTGTGTGTGTGTGTGTGTGTGTGTGTGTGTGTGTGTGTGTGTGTGTGTGTGTGTGTGTGTGTGTGTGTGTGTGTGTGTGTGTGTGTGTGTGTGTGTGTGTGTGTGTGTGTGTGTGTGTGTGTGTGTGTGTGTGTGTGTGTGTGTGTGTGTGTGTGTGTGTGTGTGTGTGTGTGTGTGTGTGTGTGTGTTGGCTATACATTTATTGGAGCACTAACGCTCAACTAAATATATATTTCACTAAGGACAACTAAATATATATTTCACTTTTCTTTGGTACGCCATTAAATGATTAAGGCTGTTGAATTTGTTATGGACAAACAATTTCAATTGATGTAACGTTCTTGGAGTGTTGTTTCCGCTCAAATCGAATCTGCCCAAATTGTGATTCAAGTTGCACCGTTTGATTGGAAGATTGAGCCAATGGAAGTGGCATTTACCGAGATAGGTGGGGTGCGCGTTGCCCCATAATAATCTGTTTCGTTCAGTTCATATTGTTTTTGATCTACATGATCAAATGCCACTGCGGCTGATCCTACCAATTTCCTATTCGGGATTGAGAAGTATTAGTATTTTTTTAAATAAATGAACAAGAACAACATTTATGAGAAGTCGTGTTTTTCGCAGGCTATGACATAACATGTGCGACTCGATACATTTAAAGTTAGAAAATACAAATGAATGGATAAGAAGAACACTTACGTAGCCCGTAGTTGGCAACTCTAATCTGCAAAAGAAAAACGTAAATCGTTGAAACCCGCCTTGAACTTGGACGTCGGCCATGAACTCCCATCAGTCCTTCTCCAGCTAGCCATTGTGAGGCTAATCCGCTGAAGAAGGCCGTGAGACACGGCCGAAATATTGGGAGATGAAAACCTAGATTCTTGTGAGGTGAACAATTCTAAAAATGTTTCCAATGTCTGCTCATTAGGATATTATAAATTTATAATGAACCATTTTCAAACAGTCTCAAAGAGGTACTTCGGAAATAAAGTATTTAATCCGTTAACAAAACGAGCACTGAAAACATTATATATAAAGTATATTGATATTATTCGTTCTTGTCGAAAATAAACAAATAAACAAACAGAGAAACAGGTTCACATATTGGGTCATAGTCATAACGTTGATGAGCTTAATAGTAGAGGACCAGCTTGTTTAATTGTGAAACAAGTCTCTGCTCACCCTACAGCACCTCAACGGGATGATCCTCGGAGAGGTGACATATCCATCATGTAGACGCTGCATAACATAATGTATTTATATGACAATGGTATATATCGTTTGGCATTAGGCGCATAACATATGTATGTTATAACTTGTTATATGCATTTTTAGCATTGGATTTAGTTATATATAAACACAATTGATGACGATGTGTATGTGTTATAATAAACATGCCTGTCGCCCTGAAGCATGATGACGTCAGAACCAAAACAGCGCGGTGCACCGTGGGCCCTATCAAGTGCTCATTAGAAACGACAATCTTCGCATGAACTCTAACAGCATATTTTTTGTGGCAGCCGACGGACTTACGTTGAAAACACCCCTACCCAGGGGCGTCCGCAGGAATTTTTCCAGGATGCCCATGCCCCTACTATATTTCCGTGGACACCAGAATGGCCGAGTACGATCAACGAGTACAACGATAAAGTGGCTGAAGAATGTTTATCAAAATGTCCGGGCCATAATCCGAATAGTTCATAGTCGAAAAAGCCAGCTCTTCTAACGTTGGGTATTCCGGCGTTGTCCCCAGCTGTACGATGACTCCGCCGGTGAACTACACATCGCCCATGGATACGTCTGAGTGTTCCAATGTAAGTATATAAATCCATCTGTGGTTGCAAATAAACCAAAAGATACCCGATTCCTTTCTTTGGCTGTTTCATGATTAAACTTAAATATCAACTTGACTTATTATGATATCAACGCATCACAACATGTCGTATACATTGGTACGGCTATAGAAATATTTTAAGGCCCAAATGTGGGTTGATAAAGACCAAGATATCGTGGTCATGTATTATGTACAAATTTAGATTTATTACATATTTCATAATGCACTGTCTTTTTCAGGAACACGAGTCTGCAGTGAACCAATGGAGTGTGATGGAGAGATTGCTGAGGCAAGCTCACACACTGCTGTCGTTGATGTCAGCAGTGATAGCATCACAGGGGAACTCGAGGCTTTTCTACTCGCATCAAGAACTTAACGTTTCACGAGGTATTCAACAATAGACATGCACGAACACAGAGATGGCACAACACCCACTGATTCTGTTCAATCAGCTACGAGTGGTTCCGCGATGTTCTTCATGCTTTGTATGTGCTCTTGTAGAATTCGCATTATAGTCTCACGGTCAGAGACCAAAACAAATGTTTACATTACTTTGCATTTCCTTCACCCTGCAAAGAAAAAAAAGCAAAAGTAAAATGACACCTTATGGACAATTATATCTAGCGTAGCTTATATGCAATGTAAGGATTCTCACCTTTGTTGTACAAAGTACATGTACTGTTGTAAATTACACTGTACTTTATGTTTAACAATGACCATTAATGGCCTTATAATATATATATATATATATATATATATATATATATATATATATATATATATATATATATATATATATATATATATATATATATATATATATATATATATATATATATATATATATATATATATATATATATATATATATATATAGTTGAATGGGTCAAATAAAGAACATGTCTGTCTGTTTGTTCGGAAGTGGCTTTGTATACACTAATATAGTATATTACTAATAAAGTACAGTAGAAGGATACAACTGACCTGTAGAGACTCTCTGTAGTTGTGGTCGTGAGGTCTCGGCACGCAGTCCGACGCTTGAGCGATTCTATTGTGTTCTTGTCGATCACGTTCTCCGGTAAAATCTCACCGTTGATGTCATTTTCGCGAAACAAGACTAACGCCTCGTGCATGGGGTTGTGTTAACTTACCAAGGCATAGATTACAGCTGAGGCGGCAACCCGGGACCACTAATTATGCCCACGGAGCACCGAGCACAACGTTTGATTTGAATTCTGACGTCATCATGCAATGGATCTATTGACACAGCAGCCGTTGTGATGGAAGTAGGGCCTACTCGCCTTGGCTTTTTAATGGCTGTCAACAAAATAATCTTTATAAAATATGAATTCGTTCGCTTAACCCGTGACTATTCCCACAATGTTATATACAAATAAACATTTATACTGCTGGCCGCTCTAAATACAACCAAACTAATCCTGAATACAAATTTAAATTGCAAGAAATTGTGGGTGCCACCATTAACTGCATTTTCATTTCTACTTTTCGCTCCCTCGCATGGGACACAATTTGCGAAAACTCATACCTATTTATTACCGACTACGCCAGCTCTTTGTGCCAATTTGTTGGTGAAATCATCGGACAAACTGTTAAATTAGTTTTGGTCCGAACGAACCGAAAGATTGCAAAACTGCCGAAGTAGTTTGTAGGAAATGTGATGAGGCTAAGTTCACTTTCCCAAGTTACCCGATCTAACGATCAAAGTTAATCCTTTCGTTGATTTTAGCAGAAGTACGCACAGAAGTACGCATAGAAGTACGGACAGAAGTACGCACTCTTTATTAAACCAATTGTGTAGGTTACTTCAGCTAGTCACACACTAGAAATATGGACACCAACTAACCTTATTGGCGAAGAGCTAAATGGAAGGGGAAAGCCGCCCTAACGTATTCATATAATGTTCACTATCGTTTAAAAGATCTCGTAAAAAATCCTATAACGATATCTTTTTGTTTTATCAAACAAACACATTTAGTCATGTTCTGCAAGTTCACAACTCTGCACAATCTGAGCAATATTAATGTACCAAGTTGCCATACTTAAGGTTATATTGTGGATTTCAAAATGGTCTGGATAATTTCACACACAAACATTGGTTTTATACGTACAAGAGCTGTGATCGCGGACACCATCCAGACCAACACACAACCTGCCAGGATTACTGCGATCTTCATTCTGTTCTGGAGGTACACACAGTGGTTTGTTTTGAATAAATACGACAAATTATCTCATCTAACAATCTATTCTACATGAAAGCAGTTATATATTGTTTATATTCACATGGTACACTTTCCATTAGACTGAGAGGTTTGCTGATAAACACCTGCATTATTGTAATGCTTTACATATCCCGAAAGACCGTCAGTCAACGTTACATGCATTAACCCAATCAAATTCGTGCTAGCTATTTCCAATACACTGCATACAGTTATACGAGTCCATCAAACTACAGACTGACATATTTCTCTATCAAAAAACTTAAGCATTGTTTATTATTGTAGTAATCCGGTCATAGTTGGCAATACTCACGTCGTCTTCCGAAGGCTGTTCTTGAAAAATAGTATTCTGCAACAGCGAGGAATGCGAAGACTCGGCAACGCAGTAGCTAATTTATACAACGAAATACTTGCCACGTGACTGCCGTCGGCGCAGATAATTGGTTCTTAATTGGGTGACCTGTCGTATTCTCTTCCTACCCAAATCATGAGTGTTCTGGAATCGAGCCACCAGTCTCGTTACCCTAGATTCCAAAGATTGGAGAAACTAGTAGATCATGTAAATAAAACAACTTAATGCGTTTCTACGTGACCCCTAACATATTCGTACGTCAATAGAACTACGTTGTAATTCTCTACTGTATTTCAAACATAAAAGTAGCGCAAATGCAAATCAGGTTTGTTAGTCTATTAGCATTATTCAGTATATTACTTTGTCGTTTCGCCACTGCCGTCGGCAAACTGTCTTGGGCGACTACTCTGGCTGTGCAAATAGTGGTCGCCCAAGACGGGTTCTGCTGTACTCAACAGTGGCTATTTGGGTGCTCGTGATATTGTCGGCATCACTGGCGTGGCCTTTCCACAGACAAACATAAAGCATATTATGTGCTTTACCCATATCCTTTCTCAATTTGCTAAGCCACACATTTATTGATACTGCGTATCATACTACACTCAAGCAGATCCATGTCTACACACCTCACTATTTCCAAAAACAGCGCGTTATAAATAATTTAGGTTTTAATTCAGTTCAATTTCATTTCAACCTGCGATCTGAACTAGTTTGCGTCGAAATTATAAGAAATTATAACCTATAATGTTGTGTGTGCAGAATGTCATGTAATTTTTGCAGATCCGTCCTCGAACGTGTACCGTGACGGCGTAGTGTATTATGACTTAAGCATACAGGGATACTCATCAGCGAAACCATGTTTTATTAGGGAGAAGGTGTAGCAAGAAGTGGGAGGTTGGTTCTAGAAACGGTGGGAGACGGGAGATGGGCCTAAAAATAGTTGTGTTTGGCCTAAAAATAGTTTGGAGGTGGGAGTTTGAGGTGGAATGTGTTAAAGGTTAACGTAAGTTCATTGTTCGTGTATCTTGAAGTGTTATGTTACAACAATGAACACCGTAACAGTATTTGGCGTGACTGTGTAGTTTGTGTATCTTGAAGTGTTATGTTACAACAATGAACACCGTAACAGTATTTGGCGTGACTGTGTAGTTTGTGTATCTTGAAGTGTTATGTTACAACAATGAACACCGCAACAGTATTTGACGTGACTGTGTAGTTTGTGTATCTTGAAGTGTTATGTTACAACAATGAACACCGTAACAGTATTTGGCGTGACTGTGTAGTTTGTGTATCTTGAAGTGTTATGTTACAACAATGAACACCGTAACAGTATTTGGCGTGACTGCGTAGTTTGTGAAGTTGACAGTGTTCATATCAACGCCTCCCGTTGCGACTCAATTACAAGTGTAAGTATGTTCAAATGATTGAGGACATTTAGACATATTTAAATAATGACTGTGTTTACGCGCCTATGCGCCCACGAATGGAAATTTCCGATCGCATTTACCGGACTTCGCCAACTGTGCGTGTTTTGGGGCTGTATCTAGATGTTTATAACAAGCGGTATTCTAAACAACCTTTCCTTGACATACTTACAACTATGACAAACTACGTCTCGCTCCAGTTCACTTGGGCCTGTTCGCGACCAACAAGTTGAGGTGAAATGTTAAACAGAGTGACACACCTGCACTGGCTGAATCTGCTTGTTGTGTACAGACGTGTAGTTCAGAAACGATTGATTGACTGTCCACAGGAGCTATGTAAACTAGTTTTGGCATTATTCACTTAATTCTTGGTAGTCATAAACGAAGCCTGCCGCATCACTGTAATTCTACCTCCATCGGCGAATATGTATACCTCCGTCAGACGCACATTGTTCAGCAACGATTAGCAACAGTAATTTAATAATTACGGTCAGTAGTATAGACTGTATGTCACTGGGCGATATGGGCACAATCGGCCAGTTATGTATTAAGATATGTACTTCCAAGGGGACGAAATTTAAGTTCAATTCAGACAACTTGAAAAAATCCAATCCTGCACTAGTTGGCAGGTCATTCTGACTCCTTGCCACACACACTTACTGAATACGAGCTGTTTGACATGTTGCGCCAACGTCTTCTCATTCGGTTTGACCTTATTTATAAATTTATGTGCCACGCCTTTAGAACAGCCAAATATAACCGGTTAGAATTCCAGCGTTCATGTCAGTGCGACCTCACCAGTACGGCTTGCCAGTTGGCTTATTAACATTTGTGAATTTACTATCGCAGCACATGCAAATGCCACCCGAGGGAGTAATAACTCTCCGTAGAAAACAATTAAATAACGGGACATGTTTGTTGTCTATGACGTGCAACGTAGGTAAAATGACAGCGTTCGTGTCAGGGTGACATGACCGGCAGCGCTGGCCAGACATCACAATGTGGCGAAAACATGATGCTTAATGGCGGATGCTTATGTGTCGGTTGTCAGTTCATGACACAGTGCGTATTTTCCTATGACAAACATTTCAACAGTGTCTAAAATTGTCTGACGGTTTTGTACTAGGCGTTACACCTGAACATGTAGTTGTTTTTGCAACGAGCTTGCTCAAATCTTGGAAGCAACTTGCCACATCTCCTCTGCTCGCCGCAGTGTCAAACAAACACCGTTTTATTTCAATTTGGTATTTAGAAGCGCAACATTACTATGTTAATCATAAGGTGAAACTGTTCAATAGGAAAGGCTCGCGTAGTCGCCATTGTTTAAATTTAGGAAAAACACTTGCTTTCAAACATAGTTTTAATAATTTTTTTCCAAGTTGTAAAACTTAATGACTGCAACATTATTGTTTTATTTATGTGCATATTAAGATGTACGACAATAAACATGTCATTAATGTGTCGCAATTAATAAACTACGACCGGACGCTCATCGCGCCCCAGCACCGTCGACTCATTACTCGAGTGACGAGATCGAGTGAGCACGGACGGTCCAAGAGTCGGCAGCAGAGGAGGTGAGCCATCTTGTGTGTGTGTGTGTGTGTGTGTGTGTGTGCGTGTGCGTGCGCGTGTGCGTGTGGTGTGGTGTGTGTGTGTGTGTGTGCGTGTGCGTGTGCGTGTGCTTGTGCGTGTGCGTGTGCGTGTGCGAGTGCGTGTGTGTGTGTGTGTGTGTGTGGCGGGGGGACGGGTTTAACGGTTTCGTGGTGTTGGTGAAACTTTTCCACGACGTCAGTCGGCCCGCAGCAAGTACATGGTTGTGTAGTTAGTGTTTTGTGCATATCACTTGTCTTAATCTTTCTGTGCAACAGCCCGCCTGGTGTCCGGGGAGCTAAGCCAGCCAGCAGGTGTAAGCTGTCTATATTGGTAAGTTTCAGGCAGCCCATTACGACTCGGAACAGCCATGTAGGGCACGGTTGTTTGAATGTGTTGGTCTTGTCGATGCAGCACAAGCGCATTCGGCAGTAGAATAGAATAGAGCAAGGCCGTTGGATCTTAAAGGCGGTGCTATGCTTCCCCATTTCGAGTCTGTAAGTTTGCGGAAGATGTTCCGCGCATTTACCTTCTGTTTTGTGTTACAAATATGCCTTTTGCTTGATAGTGTTCTGTCAAGTTGGTCACCAAGGTACACTGGTGTTTTTGATAGTGTTCTGTCAATGTGGACACCAAGGTACACTGGTGTTGTTTGATAGTGTTCTGTCAATGTGGTCACCAAGGTACACTGGTGTTGTTTGATAGTGTTCTGTCAAGGTGGACACCAAGGTACACTGGTGTTGTTTGATAGTGTTCTGTCAAGGTGGACACCAAGGTACACTGGTGTTGTTTGATAGTGTTCTGTCAAGGTGGACACCAAGGTACACTGGTGTTGTTTGATAGTGTTCTGTCAAGGTGGACACCAAGGTACACTGGTGTTGTTTGATAGTGTTCTGTCAAGGTGGACACCAAGGTACACTGGTGTTGTTTGATAGTGTTCTGTCAAGGTGTACACCAAGGTACACTGGTGTTGTTTGATAGTGTTCCGTCAAGGTGGACACCAAGGTACACTGGTGTTGTTTGATAATGTTCTGTCAAGGTGGACACCAAGGTACACTGGTGTCGTTTGATAGTGTTCTGTCAAGGTGTACACCAAGGTACACTGGTGTCGTTTGATAATGTTCCGTCAAGGTGGACACCAAGGTACACTGGTGTTGTTTGATAATGTTCTGTCAAGGTGGACACCAAGGTACACTGGTGTTGTTTAATAATGTTCCGTCAAGGTGGACACCAAGGTACACTGGTGTTGTTTGATAATGTTCTGTCAAGGTGGACACCAAGGTACACTGGTGTTGTTTGATAATGTTCTCTGGAGATAAACAGTACGTGTAGTGTTTACGTGTAGTGTTTACGTGTAGTGTTTACGCGTAATGTTTATGTGCGTATAGTGTAATTGTTAAAGCTTCAACTGAATTAGATGATAGTAAAATATGTATTTTTTTCTTTTCTTTTAAATTTTTATATTGGTATATAGCATTATGATAATTGTCTGGTATGTTGTTATGTAGCATAGTCGTCATTTTATCGCAAATATTAACAGGAATGGGGAAAGCGTTTAAAAAGTATTGCACTTCAGCTTTCTCCATTTCCACAAGAAATGTACATTTTTTATTGTTGTAAACACGTACAAATATAGCTATGTGGAAATAAACATTTATTCATTCATATGGGCGCTACATTTGCTTAAAATAAATTATTCATTATTTCTGTAGTTTGAAAAGTTGATGTGCTTGAAGATGCCATGCAAGCATATCACAATTGGTATCAGAAAGAAGATATCATTTCTATATGATACTATATTCAGTGATAAGTGTAAATTTATTTAAAATTCCAGTTGTTTTATAATATAACTAAGTTCTATTGCTCGGTAGTGAGAAAAATAGACTTAATGTTTCAATAAAATAAATACAAAAAAATATATGCCATTATTGTGACAAAGCGCACCGGGGTGCACTTTGCCCCAAATGACGAAATTTGGGGCACGTGCAGAACAGCCACTAAAATGCATTTTGTCTTTGTTGTTTTTAGTAAAATTCTCTGATTCTATTACTATTAATTAATATGCGTGTATATATATATATATATATATATATATATATATATATATATATATATATATATATATATATATATATATATATATATGCATTAAGCGTTTCTGGCTTAGTTGAAAATAAGTAGGCAAAATCGTGTTTGTCGCCAAAGGGGTGCGCTTTGCCCCACCCTACCCTACATAGAGTTACAGTTAGTCTTCAAACACCATCACTGCGTTTGCTAAAACAAATGTACCCATCATAATATGAAGGGGCATTGAGACAGATATACGACGGTGATAACAACATTAATTAACCCAGTTTATGCAACCAGCAGCAGGGTGACCTTATTTTAAAACTTGGCAGACGTTTCGAAAACAAACGTATATATCACTCGCTTGAATTGTCACGCACTCAAATAGTCCATCATGTGTGGTAGTTGTGTCAACTGCAACTTGGTCGACATTTACAGACCCCAATTTATTATGTTGCAGGTAACTCTTCATATATGTGTTCTCAGCAGACAGCTGTTTGATAGGTTCCAATGTATATGTACTTTGATTAGTTGTAGCAATTTGGGAGTCTTCAGCCGTGTGTTCCGCTGTTTGCTGTTTAGCAGGGACCTTTCCGAACAATCAACGTCATTTTCGTCCATACATTTCAGCAAAGTCCGTTTGCCCGCAAAACGAGTATAGAGAGTGCGGATTATTCCCTCATTGTGTTGGTGCCTACTCCACTCCTTACGCCTGCCAATACTTCTGAATTTGATAAGAGATACATCCATGAAGACAAGTGCATTTTTCAGCACTGATCCGATATTTGGTTTCTATGTTGATGCTGCTGATCTGCAGCCTGCTTATTACTGATGCGTCTGCATTTTAAGTTTTCCTGTAGACCTGGACAGAAGTAAAAACGGTATAGATATTTGCAAGTTTATACTGAAACACACAGATCACACTTAACATCGCACAACTGATTTTATATGCATCATTGATGTATTCCATTTATTGTTACAACATTTAAATGCTAATTAGTATTATCGCGGGAATTACGATATGTCTACATCACGCTTACTGGAGGCAAGACGCACTCTTGGAGTTCGGGGCAAGACGCCACTGAGCGCACATGATTTAGTCACATTTTGTAGGCGTGCTTGGGGGATGGGGATGGTCTGTACATTAAAAATAAGACGTCGATTACGTACAGTGGAACAATAGCAGTTCGTAGCTACGTGCATTTGTTAACAACGCTATGCGTGTTTTCTACGATTGTTCCAAGTTACGTGATCTACGTCAAACGTCCACATACGTTTTGGGGCATACAATTGTATCCATCAATGGCATTGGCATTGCCCTATTGAAACTTGACTGGGTGCTGCAAGGAATCGTGTAAACTTTTGCAGTAGTTGCCTTTTCTCAAGTGCAACGTCGGGCAACTCGGATAGTCATTAATAAATCCGTATTAATCTATACACGTTATCCTTGTTTATCAACGTGCCGCACCGTATAAACTACACCCATTTAAGTTATTTTTGTTTCCTAATCACCTGGACTTCATCGCACACAAGTTGAACTCGTTGATCATGAGTCAGCAAAGGGGAAGGAGAAACTAAAGGGAAGTCATTGGCGGCCAGACGATGACATAGAACGGAACCAAGACCGCAGTGAAGACGCCACAGAGAAGACACGTCGGCAGCAAGGAGGAAGAATGGCCGGGTGCCATATGCACCGAGCCCTTGCCCTAGGCTTGGGGCATGATGCCCCCTCTGGACAATTAAATTTATACAATTAACAATCATATGTTGCTAGTGCTGTCAATCGTCACTAATGTTTGGGTATTACATAATATAACCGCACTGCAACATGACGACTTAATATCGTGTATCTCAAAATAATAACTTCATGAATAACTCTACCCATTTACCTTGTCCACTCACAAAAGTGCTGAACTTGTCATTGAAAGAGGGACGGTCCCCTTTCGAGTGGAAAGAAACATGTAGCATTATTTATAAAGCTACACAGACCAGTGAATGTAAAAGAAACGTTGATTGGACACCGCACAGTGGGCATAAATAAAAACTTCCTTTCAACATGGGTTCCCCCAGACTTGTTCATGCCTACAAAAACTTTTCTTAAGAAAAAATCGCTATATGCGAAAATGAGGGGTCACAAATAAATAATATTTACTTAGATTGTTTCATAAAGTGTTTGAAGTTTCGATGAAGAGTATTTGTCAATGGTACTGTTGTGATAGCATAACATCCTTCCTAAAATAACAATCAGGAAGGAAGGTGTGAACATTCTGTAATATTTATTTCACCATAACAGCTACAGTTAAAGTGACATTTCGATACATGCGCTTAGCAATAGTTCAGAAGTAGCCATCGTTGCAGTGGGCGAATCCAGCAGTGTCCAAGGTGTAGCTTCTTTTCACCGACCGACCGACCGACCGACCGACCGACCGACCGACCGACCGACCGACCGACCGACCGACCGACCGACCGACCGACCGACCGACCGACCGACCGACCGACCGACCGACCGACCGACCGACCGACCGACCGACCGACCGACCGACCGACCGACCGACCGACCGACCGACCGACCGACCGACCGACCGACCGACCGACCGACCGACCGACCGACCGACCGACCGACCGACCGACCGACCGACCGACCGACCGACCGACCGACCGACCGACCGACCGACCGACCGACCGACCGACCGACCGACCGACCGACCGACCGACCGACCGACCGACCGACCGACCGACCGACCGACCGACCGACCGACCGACCGACCGACCGACCGACCGACCGACCGACCGACCGACCGACCGACCGACCGACCGACCGACCGACCGACCGACCGACCGACCGACCGACCGACCGACCGACCGACCGACCGACCGACCGACCGACCGACCGACCGACCGACCGACCGACCGACCGACCGACCGACCGACCGACCGACCGACCGACCGACCGACCGACCGACCGACCGACATAACCGAGTAGTATATTGCACGGTCTTTAAAAGGCCGTAGAGATATTAAACAGATTACTTTCTAAGACATTATAATTTACAATGCGGGTGCGTGTTACCGGCATTGAATGGGTCATTGGAGTTACATAAATAACATATGGCATATTATTACTCGTATGAACCGATGACATATATTATAGGAAGATATAGGAGACGTCTAAATAGCTATTTTATATTTATGTTTTATGTAAGTAACCAAGCTATTCAACGCTTAAAGCTCAAATCGGATGTGCCCAAATTGTGCTTCATGTTGCATTGTTCGATTGGAAGATTATGCCAATGGACGTGGCATTTGCTGAGATAGGTGGGGTGCGCTTTGCCCCATAATAATTTGTTTCGTTAAGTTCATATTGTTTTGGATGTACATGATCAAATACTAATCCCCTAAGCGGGAGGGAGAACGGACGTTACTTTTTTATAAATGACCAAGAACAGCATGTATGAGAAATCGTGTTTTTCGCAGGCTATGACATAACACGTGCGACTCGATACATTTAAAGTCAGAAAATACAAATGAATGAACAAGAAGAACACTTACGTAGCCCGTAGTTGGCATCTCTAATCTGCAAAAGAAAAACATAAATCGTTGAAAGTATAAACACTTCGGTTTCTTGGATTGTTATACATACACATTGTTTACTTCACAAGACATTTATTTCTCATATCGGAATACTTCGGCCGTGTCTGACGGCCTTCGTCAATAGACTGGCTACAACAATGAAGTATATACAGCTTTTAGACCGTTTCGGAGAAAAAAACAATTTACATCCACCGTACAAAGCTTGCCATGAGCCGAGACGTCGGCCAGGAACTCCCACCAATCCTTCTCCAGCTTGTGTCACATGACCCTGGTCATGTGATACAAGCCCAATCCGCAGAAGAAGGAGATATTCGGAGATGAGGACAACGTTGCTTGTGAGGTGAACAATTATGAAAATTTGTCCAATGTCTTCTCATTAGATATTGTGAATATATATTGAAACATTTTCAAACAGTCTCATAGGGGTACTTCGGGAATTAGGTATTTAAACCCTTCACAAAATAAGTGAAACAAACAGAGAAACAGGTTCACATATTGGGTCATAGTCATAACGTTGCAGAGCTTAATAGTAGAGGACCAGCTTGTTTAATTGTGAAACAAATCTCTGCTCACCCTATAGCATCTCAACGGGATGAACTTCGGATAGGTGACATATCCATCATGTAGACGCTGCATAACAGAATGTATTTATACCACAACGGCATTTATATTTTTGTATTAGGCGTATAACGTTATGTATATATAACATATGTATATATAACATATGTATATATAACTTATGTATATATAACATATGTATATATAATATATGTATATATAACATATATAGATATGATGATTTATTATATGCATTTTTAGCTTTGGATTTACTTACATATAAACACAACTGATGACGATGTGTATGTGTTAATTTAAACATTCCCGTTGATACCAACAACCTTTGTGATGGAAGTATATACAAATAAACAAGTATAATGCCGTCCGCTGTAAATACAACCATACTAATCCTAAATACAAACCTAAATTGCTACAAAATGTGGGTACCATAGTTAACTGCATTTTCAATTCGACTTTTCACTCCCTTCTATGGGATACAATTTGCCAAAAAATCTAATCTATTTAGTACGGACTACGCCATGCTAGCTATTTGTGTAAATGTGTTGTTAATTGTTGGTGAAATCATCGGACAAACTGTTAAATTAGTTTTGGTCCGAACGAACCGAAAGATTGCAAAACTGTCGAAGTAGTTTGTTGGAAATGTGCCGAGGCTAAGTTCACTTTCCCAAGATACCCGATCTAACGATCAAAGTTAATCCTTTCGTTGAATTTAGCAGAAGTACGCACATAAGTACGCACAGAAGTACGCACTCTCTCTCTCTCTCTCTCTCTCTCTATATATATATATATATATATATATATATATATATATATATATATATATATATATATATATATATATATATATATATATATATATATATATATATATATATATATATATATTTATATAAACAAGGTACACTTTCCACAACGAAATACTTGCCACCTGACTGCCGTCTGCGCTGATAATTGGTTCTTAATTGGGTGGCCTGTCATATTCTCTTCCTACCCAAATTATGGCTGGTCTGGAATCGAGCCAGGAGTCTCGTTACCCTGGATTCCACTGAAAAAGAAAAACTAGATAAATTAGTTGATCACATAAATAAAAAAAACTCAAGACGGTTCAACTTGGCACCTGATATTTCTGACCTTCTTCAGCTTATCTCATTCTGTTGTGTTACGTTCGTCTCAGAACATATCTTCTATGTTGTAATTCTCTACAGTATTTCAACCATAATGCGTTGAATAGAAGTAAAACAAATGCAAAGCAGTTTTGTTATTCTATCAGCATTATTCAGCATATTACTTTGTCGTGTCGCCACTGCCCTCGACAACCCGCCTTGGGCGACCACTTAGGCTGTGCAGAGGGTGGTCGCCCAAGACAGGTTCTATTGTACTCGACAGTTGCTATTTGGGTGCTCGTGGAATTGTCGCCATCACTCGTGTGGCCGTTCCGTAGACAAACAGAAAGCTTGTGTTTTACATTAGCATCTAGCTCATACATCGAATAATTGAACCTGCGAACTGAACTCGTTTGCGTCGATAAGAAATAATAAATTAAAAGGTTGTGTGTGCTAAATCTTATGTAATTGTATACATATATTGCAGGTCCGTCCTCGGGATTTCGAAAAGTGGGTTTCGAGCGAACACATTCAGCCGGAGATTTGGTTGTTTCTGGGTTGATTTCTGAAAAAGGTTACAGTTCAAATTTTCTGAAAAAGTTCACGAACCCCCAGAACCCCCCCACCACCCTACGAGGACGGGCATGTATTGATACGTAACTCACACCTACACTAATATATGCCTATCGGTGTGTTTATGTAGTTTTGAAACGTGTGTAATTATTGTTGTTGGCTTTGGACAAATACACTTTACCGTTATAGACCGCGTGTGCGGCAACATTGACAAGCTTCTCCAGCCGATCGTTTGGGGGCAAGTCCGCGCAGACGTGTACGGATATACCATAGTCGTGTGTGGAGATGCCCCGGTATGGTAAGTTCATTTACATAGCGTGACGGCATGATGTAGATATGACTTACGCCTATGGGGATACTTATCAGCGAAACCACGTTTCATTATGGCGGAGGTGTTGCAGGAAATGGGAGGTTGGTCCAAAAACGGTGGGATACGGGAGGTAGGCCTAAGACAAATAGATGGGAGGTTGGCCTAAAATAGTTGGGAGGTGGGATTTTGAAGTGGGAGGTGTTAAACGCAGTAATGTTATAACATGATAGGTAAAGGGAATAACAGCAAGGAACTAGCGAAATGCTTTCTCGGTGTTACACAAAGTTTAATGTAAAATTTGATGTTTAATGCGTTTAACTCGCAAAACGATCACGTGGTTCTGTGACGTCTTATGACAGCGGTTTTTCAATCTGCCATTGATTTGTATGCACTGTTTCCTTAAGTTTCACCCGCACCCCTAGGGTGATTGGTGGAGATAGCAATTTTCCGGAATATCAGATAAAAGGGTACGGTTTCGAACCGCTCGTGGCAAGTGATGCCGCAGAATCTTCGAGTGCAGCTCATTCAGAGCAAGTTAGCGACGCCGGTAGCCACCGGGATGACGGGACGGGTAATGTCCGCACCGGCACGGATTGGTAAGTGAATTTTCAACAGTTTCAATGTTATGATATTGTGATATAACGTGCTGAAACTATCTACAACAAGACGCTGTAGTTTATAACCTTCAGGATCAGAGCAGTACAAAAGTATTTAGTAACCAAGTAGGTGTAGTGACTACCGAATCACCGACACCGATCCATCTCATCCATAACCAAGTGGGTGTTGTGTCTACCGAATCACCGACACCGATCCATCTCACCCATAACCAAGTACGTGTTGTGTCTACCGAATCACCGACACCGATCCATCTCACCCATAACCAAGTAGGTGTTGTGTCTACCGAATCACTGACACCGATCCATCTCACCCATAACCAAGTACGTGTTGTGTCTACCGAATCACCGACACTGATCCATCTCACCCATAACCAAGTACGTGTTGTATCTACCGAATCACCGACACCGATCCATATCACCCATAACCAAGTAGGTGTTGTGTCTACCGAGTCACCGACACCGATCCATCTCACCCATAACCAAGTACGTGTTGTGTCTACCGAATCACCGACACCGATCCATCTCACCTAAGCGGGAGGGTTTTTACAATCACAATGTATTATAATTCACACATTCAACATATTACTATGTGTTTGACCATTTTACGTGATTGCTGTACATATTACATCTTTATGATTACAAAAATGAAGTGGGCACGGATTCTAGAAAAGTGCCCATTTTAGTTTAGTAGACATCAGTAATAGCGAGGTGAAACAGGCAGTATGCCGGTGGTTGGTAAAATATACGTTGTGGCAGTGGTGATGTGCTGGGTGGCGCCACTGTCGGGGAGTGTGAGTGGTAATGTGCTGGGTGGCGCCACTGTCGGTGAGTGTGAGTGGTAATGTGCTGGGTGGCACCACTGTCGGGGAGTGTGAGTGGTAATGTGCTTGGTGGCGCTACTGTCGGGGAGTGTGCTGACGAGTAGCGCCGATTTTCCAGGCTTCGTGATGTGACGCAAATGTTTGTCGCACACGAGAGAGACTGGAATCAAACAATACTTTTCATTGTGACGATTAGCGCCGATTATCCTGGCTCCGTGCTGTGGCGCCACCGTTTGTCACACACATCATCGCCTGGATGCAAAGTGTACTTTTCAATGTGACGGAAATTATGTATGCACCTAGATTTTGCATACATAATTAACTAATTACGATGTCATCCAGGCATTTGGTGAATTCATAAAATAACAGTGAACTCGTATCAGTTGATACGATGCAATTGAATTAACTTTAAACGTTGATTACATTGACCCAACTTTCAGACCGAAAATTTTAATCTAGCCAAACAAATTTTTTTTTTAGAATCTCGATAATGACGCTGATTGGCTGCTGGTGCTTCCCGGGAACGCCTACACAAAAATGGAGTGGTGACAGTGTGTAACAACGAGACCACGCCTCTGCGGCCAGACTCTGCGAATTTACGAAGGCAAGCGAGTGTCGGATGAGCGATACTATGTGACGATCGAATATGATTGAGGCGTGCATGTCAATGGCTGATACGACCGCTCGCTCGTACTGGCCAATCGTGGTACTCACATCTGTTTTAGTGTCCATTGATGCAAGTTGCCCCTAGATATCAGCCTCAAAGCGGTCCCGGTCTAATCACGCAACTGCTTCACGGTACAAGCGGGCACTAGGTCGGCAGAAGATACATGGAAAACAATACTGTAATTATTTGATTTCCTGCTAGGATACGCCGCCGTCGATAACACGATCGAACTTGGTGAACTTGGCGCACAACTCAGCTCACAGTGAATGTTGAAGTCACCGACAATAGGACGGCCTTGCTGTGTGAAGACTATCTTATTTACGTACGTCGCGAATTGATCAAGGAACGGCTGAACAGTTGTCGGTGGACGAAGCACAACGACAACACGTATGGGTCTTGATATCTGTATTGATTTATCGTCTAAATGTTCACAGGTCTCACATCCTTTAGTTTTTGTCTTTCGGAAGATGTATTCCAACAATGGCACCTCGCTAAGTTGGACGCCGTTCCCCTATATAGCCGTAACCTGGCGGAGTTAATTCATTGACAACAACAGTCTTGTTTAGTCTATACTATGGTCAAGCAGGTGTTGTTTTACAGTTGTTGTTTTTTTTTTTGCACACGGACCGTGCATTTATGTAAAGCGCCTGAGAGCAATTTAGATTGATCGAGTGTTGTATAAATACTTTTATTATTATTATTATTCGGACTACTACAATTTTTCATGTTTGACATGACATAATTTTTACTCTACAATTTCAGTGTAATCATTTGCTATAGCTACAGTGGTTCTTGACATAAACCTTTAGAGGTTTCTATATAATATCTAAGTTTCTACAAAATCTCACATGTTACACACTAATTTTACTTGTAAAACTATTATAATTATGTACATCATGCAGTGTGCCTGTGTGTATGTGTGTGTATGTGTGTATGTGTGTGTGTGTGTGTGTGTGTGTGTGTGTGTGTGTGTGTGTGTGTGTGTGTGTGTGTGTGTGTGTGTGTGTGTGTGTGTGTGTGTGTGTGTGTGTGTGTATGTGTGTGTGTGTGTGTGTTTAATGTTCATTCTTGCAGTTGCTGTTAACCCTCTTTCATGTGTTATCAGGGTAGACGACAGATAAATCGGTGGCCGATGTCCGATCACTGGTTGAATGATTCGTTGTTTCTGAACGCCACTTCGGCAGCCGCGTCTCTTGGTAACTTTGCGGCAATGACGAGTTCAGTAGAGTTTCTCCATGCATTGGTATTCAGGCGTGACGCATGGGAAAATCCAAACAGCTGACTGGCTGTATATCTGTACGGCGGCAGTCATGTGTGGTCAGGTGACTGAACTAAATGCAAAATGAATCGAGTTTTAAAAATCAGTAAAACACACACACACACACACACACACACACACACACACACACACACACACACACACACACACACACACACACACACATACGCCCGACTTGTGCAGAATGCAACTTCCTATGGTATTCCAGATATGTTCACGCACGTATATGATAAAACTCGGTATGGTCAAATCATTAAAACGTGCGAAAATTAGGCAACATGTCGAGAGTTCATTTGCATGCTGCCAGACAGGCGCAATGGTGTCATTGGTATTGCGTCTGCACATCGACTATTGCGATATATGAAGTTCGAAAAAACAAACAACAAATATATGAAGGTTTATTATGCTTTTTAATAAGGTCAGAACACATGATTACAAGAAGGTTTTAGCTGTGCACATGGATTGTTTGTGAGAGTATATTTCTGACTTTCAACACATTCGTGCTAAGCGTAACTGATGATTAGCTAAAGCTATGAGGAACACAGATGCTAATATGTCAACACAAATAATATAAATAACTTAATCAAAGGCACATTGGCAAATGTTGGAGGGTTATGTGTAAAGTGTACTTCTTCTAAATAGGTAGATATGTTGGAAGTGGAGGCAGTCCGTGTGTTTAGATAAGGGTGTCCATGTGATAAGTTAAGGGAGTTAAGGGAGTTCATGTGTTAAGTTGAGACACTCCATATGTTAAGTTGAGGGAGTCCATGTGTACAGTTGAGGAAGTCCATGTGTTAAGTCGAGGGAGTTCATGTGTTAAATTTAGACACTCCATGTGTTAAGTTGAGGCAGTCCATGTATTATGTCGACGGAATCTAAGTGTTAATGTATGGGTGTCCAAGTGTTAAGTTAAGAGAATCCACAGGTTAAGTTGAGGCAATTTATGTGCTAAGTTGAGGGAATCCAAGTGTTAAAGTAAGGGTGTCCATTTATTAAGGTAAGGGTGACCGTGTGTTAAGTTGGGGGAGTTCATGTGTAAAGTTGAAGCAGTCCATGTGTTAAATCGAGTGAGTCCATATGTTAAGCTTAATGGCTAAGGGAGCCCAATTGTTAATAACTGAGGGAGCCCAAGTGTTAATAGTTAAGGGAGCCCAAATGTTAACAGCTTAGTGAAAACATTTGATTATTGTAGCCGAGACAGTCTAGGGGTTAATAGATTATAGAGATCATATGTTAATATAATTGTAAAACAGGTGTAATGGACACTTGTCCATGAGATCGATGCTTTTATTATTGTGAATTTGTTTTGATATTACAAACTTCTGAAAATGAAATACACTGTAGTTGGTGTGTTGCATCTTGGGTAATACAGTTTACATGTCTGCTAATCCAGTCAAACCATTGCCTGAGAAAGTGACTCAGCAATGTCATAAATCCTAGTCAAGGTTTAAGTGAGACCTACAGATGACAGATAAAGTAAATCAGCCTGTGTCTGCCAGACAAATATACCATATGCAGCCATTGCTCTTGGCAGTATTGAGAGCATTGAATAGACACAGTTGGTCATTCACGGTCATTTAGTTAATGATTACTGTAATAAGTATGTCATTACTTGTGTGTGTGGCGATTGTTCGTGTACTTTTGGTGAATGGTGTGTGTATTTATTGGATTGTGCACACCTTTCAGTAAATGCTTAGATAAATGCATCTGCTTTCTCCTATTGTTCGCCGCTCTAAGAAACCGACATGTTGCCACAAACAATGTATTAATATCATCCACGTATTCGTCATGTTGGTTATTCACAGCTAATACCCATGGTTCGCGTTTCTCAACGTTGTATAGCACAATTCTTTAGCCTATAAACAAATATGCTTATCTTTTTATTTGCATGCGAATCACTTTACACCGTTCATGCTCACACTCTGAATAAGTAACCTTTGCCATTCCAAACTACCGTGTAACATAAGCAGTTTATTATCAGCCGCACAGAACTGCTTCATTATGTGTGTTTGCACTATGCCCTTAGTTGTTTCTTTGAGTGTCTATCACATGCTCACTAAATACTTATTTTGAGAACGTAAGAAAACTAGTAGAAAAAGCAATGGCACTGAACACTCGACTGGACAAAAATTAATGTGGCTCAGCTTAAAAGTGAGCATTGATATGCTATTATTTAATGTGGCTCAGCTTCACAGGGAGCATTGATATGCTATTATTTAATGTGGCTCAGCTTCAAAGGGAGCATTGATATGCTATTATTTAATATACAATGCTTGTCGTATTTTGGTATTGCAGTAATGTGCATATTATTTTTTTATGACAAGCAACATGCTCGCACGATTGACCACCATTAATCTCATTAATAAAATTTTGCGTGAAATGATTAAATGAGAGATGTTAAATGATCCGACAAGATGTATCCATTGATTGGCCGGGTTCATAAATTTAGTCAATCATATCCTCTTACGAGGCCGTTAGCGGAATTGACTGAACCGAGTCGTGGACGTTTCTGCAATAATCATGAGAGATGGAGTCCACAGCAGGCTACACATTTACCCCCTGTGTGGGATCTTTTATTTCCCCTGGGATAGACGCCAGATAGAAGGGACCAACGGCAACAAATTAGCATATACGTTGATGAAAATGCATTACGCGATCCTTTTCAATCTGCATACCGTCGCGGCCACTCTACAGAAACAGTGTCAAAAATAACATCGCCGCGACACTGGACAGAAAATGTACACAACAATCCTCGTGATGTTGAATTGTCGTACGTATTTGACAAAATCGATCATGAGTTGTTGATGACTCGACTTGAGCACTCACTCGGCATCACCGACAAGGCGCTTGTGTAGCTGCAGTCGTACATCAGCGAACGGTATCAGAAACCGGCAGAGGGAAGCGTCGAGTCGGTTGATTCAATCTTGACGTGTGGCGTCCCACAAGGGTCGGTGTTGAGCCCTACATTGTATTGCATGTACACCAAACCTATCGGAGATATTGTCGCTAGACAAGGTTTGCAGTACCATTGTTATGCTGACGAAACTCAAATCTACCTCACATTTGAACTGTGAACAGCGGAAGCCTAGTATCCTTCCTAATCTACCTCACAGTTGAACTGTCAACAGCGGAAAACTAGTATCCTTCCTAATCTACCTCACAGTTGAACTGTCAACAGCGGAAGCCTAGTATCCTTCCTAATCTACCTCACAGTTGAACTGTGAACAGCGGAAGCCTAGTATCCTTCCTAATCTACCTCACATTTGAACTGTCAACAGCGGAAGCCTGGTATCCTTCCTAATCTACCTCACATTTGAACTGTGAACAGCGGAAGCCTAGAATCGTTTCTAATCTACCTCACATTTGAACTGTCAACAGCGGAAGCCTAGTATTCTTCCTAATCTACCTCACATTTGAACTGTCAACAGCGGAAGCCTAGTATCCTTCCTAATCTACCTCACATTTGAACTGTCAACAGCGGAAGCCTAGTATCCTTCCTAATCTACCTCACATTTGAACTGTCAACAGCGGAAGCCTAGTATCCTTCCTAATCTGGTCACTCCACCTCTTCAATGGTTTCCCTCTCGTCCAATGTCCTTTGAAATATCTTTTGAATGCTTGACTAAGATGGTTCTCTCTTGGAATATGACAAACATTTCCAAACCACCGGAGTCTGGTGACATCTCTAATGGGTCCAGGGATGAAAGTATCCTCTCTGATATTAACCTCTCTGCCATAGTAGCACTTCTGATAGCCCACGGGTAGCACATCTTAAACACCTCAAGAGACTGTGTCTCCTGTGATCGTAGTGTACATGAACGAATACTTTTCGTGCAGAAAAGAGAATTCCTATAGTTCAATATCCAGTTCTTAGGACCGTTCAAAGGGCTCCACACTTTATCCCTTGCAGACCTGTTCATTCGACTTCTCAGGGAAGCATTCCGCCAAGTTGCAATTACGGCGAGAACACTATTCTAAGTTGAGTTGGTGTCGGAATGAAAATATCCGCCAGGGGGTGAAGTGTAAAGCGTTCTGTATGGCCCTGTATAAAATAATACTTTCGTTATCTACTTACCGACCGTCTGTTGTGTGTTCGTGTGTGTTTCTCTGTCGTGACAACCAGAGAACCAAGGCAAGCAGTTGACGGATTCGCTGTGAACGTGAAGGTAGTGTCATTTGCTTGCAGTTGTCTTCGCTCGCAGACTCGACGCACTGTTCAACGATCCGGAATCTAGAGGTAAGATACACTCAGCTACATATATAGCGCGGTTCACTTCACACTTTCTAGTTTTTTTAATATAATAGACAATAGATCTTAGATCTTTTTTCGTTTCTTAGCTTCTTGTTTCGTTTTATGTCACAGCATTGAAAGACACCAAACGTGTATGCAAAATGCATGTTATGTAGAACATTTCCATAGTTTATTGTGAGAATATATGTACCTAACACAAGTGTTCGCAATAATGTGTAAACCTTTTGACATAGTTGGCCTAGACACAGTTATGTTGAACACATGTCATTGACAACGCATTAATATATCGAGAGCGATCACACGAATTCGTTTTTCATTTTAAAATCACTTTGAGAAATATCAAACCTACCTACTATCCATCAATTGAAGTGAAAATGGAAACGCTGAAAACGCATAAACTTCGCGTTTGGTGAAATTTCTTAACTTTGTCAAGTTATCGACGAGACGACAGACGTCACGCACATGGTCGGCCTTGACCAAAGTGTCTACCGTTTTGAATATCCACCATTTTGAGCCTTGGTAGGCCTAACGACCAATGTCAATTCTTTCGACGGCTTGAACAAAAATACGTACTTTTGATTAAATTGACTACGAATGTCACTTAATCTATTCACACACTACATATTTTATACCAACATATCGGATTTACTATAGGCTAAATCAGTTAAGGATGGTGTTTTAAATTGAAACAAGACTAATGGTATTGGGTATATGCACGTCTTACTAAAACATAACCATTTGCAACTACAATTAAAAATATCTCGCCTGTGATTTACTAAAAAACCTTGTTGAACGCAGAGCATCTTAAGTTCATGGGCCGTGCCATACTGTTACGGAAACTTGACAGGAATATCCCACTTTGAGAAAAAATTCTGAGAAATAACTCTTTTACGTGCATAGTCCCAAAACCATGCCTTCTGTTTCGCTTTAATCCACAGTTATGTCGCAACGCAGAGTTGCAAAGTACTGTGTAGTTATCCACGGTTGTTCTCTAGAAATGTCATTTTGGCTTCTGCGTTTCTCTCCAATTGCAGCTATGGCGACTCAAGTGGGGATGCAACAACAGAGAGTGGAGCAGTGGAACGTGTGACTGCTGCGACGACTGTAGCGGCTGTGAGTTTTGATTTACGGTCATTCTACGTTAAGTGGCCACTTTCACTTTTTGAATTGGATACATATTTTTTATGATATAAAGAAGCGTTTTCAACTCAGTTGTTTTGTTAAATATATTTTGTCAACATGGGAATGGTCAACAGCTGTTGGCGAATGCACTGAACGTCAAGATTGATATCTTAAATAAATAACGATCAAATCATATCTATAAACAAAGTGGTAGTCATTAAGACACATTTGGGGTCAATCTATTATACTAGTTTATATATATATATATATATATATATATTATATATATATAATCTGACATTACGATGACTGTGTACGATGGGACTGAAGAATCATAGGGATTTCTGAATGGAGAAATGCATTTAGGTGGAGATAATCGAACCGGTATCAGCAACATTTTAGGTTTGGCCATTCCTAATTGGTTCAAGTATACGAACCAGTGTGGAGTAAGTACTTCTTAAAATATGGACCAGTAATGAATTCACCCGACAGTGGGCGTCTAATATATTTTATTCTGGATAACAGGGCAAGAAATCTGACCTGATGTGGTTATTACTTATGGCCAGTAAGTTCGTATAAGCGGTTATACAAAGCAGTGCAGTAGGGATTATGTGCGAACAATGGTTGCGAGAGTATTAGGCTAATCACTTCCACACGCTCTTGAATAGGCGTTCATCCTAGACTAGTTTTGTTGAACGGGTATTAGTTACATGTGCTTATCGGGATTTTCTGGGTGGGTGTTGGTCGCAGTGGATTTCGGGTGACCTTGTGGCGGAGAGACCCCCACCGACAGTGTTGATGGTCAATGCTAGTCAGTAGTGACATAGTTAGTACTTGTAGCTGGTGTATGTATGTCGTTTTGAAGGTGAATGCATAATTGCTGGCACGTGATGACTGAATTTAATGTCATTTATTTGACCTATTTTACTCTACACTGGGATTGCCATTTATACGCGTTCGTTACATTACATGATTCTCGAGATGGCGATGACAACGCATCATGAAAAACTTGATCATCATAACTGGTTTTCATGGTGACACGTTGTAGTCGTCAATAGATACGTTGCAAGGGTACCGATATTATTATGTCGACGGCCGCCTTTTTTCAGGTTGGTAGTCCTGTGCTGTACCAAGTGTTTCCAGTTCGGGATCTCAACGAGAATGAACGAAAACTGTTGCGCAATGTGCGTCGCTCCTATCGCCATGAGGACCAAGCTCAGGGTTGAAAATAATATCGAGGTAAGTGCATTCCACAGTTGTTGCTGACGTTCAAACCAGAAACACTGGAGTCTTGCTTTATCATCGACAATATGAATAATTTGCACAAAACGAAGGCGGATGGTGTAACATCCGGGCACTGACGTTGAACCACGTGACCACATATGACAAGAATGTCAGCTTTACCTAAACGATATCACAACGATTCCTACGAGTGGATATGAATCACAAATGAATTCGTCCACATGTATCCCATAAATAATACCAAGTAAAGCTTTCGTTGTGTGCAAATTGTAATTAAGGGGCATTTCTTGTTTAATAATGTGGATCTACATCCGTGGCCTATGCCTACTGGCGTACACATAACAACACGTACATCGTTAATGGATACTTAATAATTACACGTACATCGTTAATGGATACTTAATAATAACACGTACATCGTTAATGGATACTTAATAATAACACGTACATCGTTAATTGATACTTAATGATAACACGTACATCGTTAATGGATACTTAATAATTACACGTACATCGTTAATGGATACTTAATAATAACACGTACATCGTTAATGGATACTTAATAATAACACGTACATCGTTAATGGATACTTAATAATAACACGTACATCGTTAATAGATACTTAATAATTACACGTACATCGTTAATGGATACTTAATAATAACACGTACATCGTTAATGGATACTTAATAATAACACGTACATCGTTAATGGATACTTAATAATTACACGTACATCGTTAATGGATACTTAATAATAACACGTACATCGTTAATGGATACTTAATAATAACACGTACATCGTTAATAGATACTTAATAATTACACGTACATCGTTAATGGATACTTAATAATAACACGTACATCGTTAATGGATACTTAATAATAACACGTACATCGTTAATTGATACTTAATAATAACACGTACATCGTTAATAGATACTTAATAATTACACGTACATCGTTAATGGATACTTAATAATAACACGTACATCGTTAATGGATATTTAATAATAACACGTACATCGTTAATGGATACTTAATAATAACACGTACATCGTTAATGGATACTTAATAATAACACGTACATCGCTAATGGATACTTAATAATAATAATAATGCGCTGTCACTCTAAACCATAGGCATAGCAGTCTCCGCCGCATGTGCTGCAGGCGAAGGCTGTGGGCTGAGAAGGCTCAGGAATTGCAGACTCTGTTTTCTGTGGTTCCTCTTCTCAGCCCGTTGTGTGGTTTGTTTCCCTTCTCCTCTTCTGGTGTCCTTCTGAACAAACAGCTTCCAGTGGCCTCGACCAGCGGCTGCCTCCCAGGTGTTTGTAACGATGCCCGCCATCATGTTACGCTTCCGGGTGTATTTGTAGATGTGAACGGCCAATAAGCCCCGACTGCACCAATGTAAATTTTAATGTATGTATGTTTTCAGGGCAGCGTATGTGATGACTGGGGCGAAATGGGCTGCTTCCCATGCTCGCCTATTGTCAAATGGACAGAGAGCTCACATTCTTGGGTCGCTAGTAGTCCGCACTATCGACTGACGACCCGCTCACTTTGGACTACTGATACGATTACCTGGTTGGCAGGATATTCTGTTTCGGGTGGATGGACAGAAGAAAAGAATGGGTGAAGGAGAAGAGGAAGACCAACAGTAACATGGAGGGACTATGTTAAGAGAGATTTCTAAAGGGCTGAGGTGAACAGCCGAGAGTATGAGAGAATGACAGAAGGTATGACTCGTCGAGAAGACGGAACAAACTAAGTCCCCCCATCACACAAAGGACCAAGGGGAGGAAGAACAATAAGATGAAGAAGAAAAGAAGAAGATAAAGTCAAGACGATGCACGTGTTATTCACACTGCATTTTATGAGTTATAATTACCCTTTTATAGTATTACAATACTTTTATAGTATTACAACACTTTTATAGCATTACAATACTGGGTAAAATTGGGAAATAATGAAGAATATATTGGATCAACATTCTGCTTACTAAGTATGGTGTGATCATTTATAATCTATGCATAATCGATGGATGTTAATATGCTGGAAAACGGTATTGTATAGCACGGCATACTACTAATTAATTAAACACGAAACAATGAAGCTGACTCTTTTTATTATCTTGATATTGTACTTAACGTCTTTCTATCACAGTGTTGGTCGGCCTTCAGCACATCTTGACTGGTAATAGGGGTTAAATGTGGTGATGACATGTAGTCAATTTACAGCTGACCCTTCTTGGATCTTGTTTAGTTGGGCGGATTGTTCAGTTGTCGTCCTTAGCGTGTGCGTGCGTGCGTGCGTGCGTGCGTGCGTGCGTGCGTGCGTGCGTGTGCGCAGAGAAAGCCGGAATAGGTAAACGCATTTTGGTCGTTACCGGACGTAACTAAATCTAACCTTTGCTGGTTGCTATCCAAAAGCCCTCACCCGTGACTTGAGTGACGGGAGATTATTACTTTAGCGACACAATGGTGAATGGGCTGTTGCAATGTTGTTATTAACAATGACACGCGAAACATTGTAAACAAATTGAATAGTAGCTGCGGCGGGACATGGCCACTATGTTTTTTTTTTCTCGAAGACATGTTCAGACGCTACCTAATACCAGAATAGTCACTTTTGATTGATCAGATCAATTAATTTGAATGCCACGGCGATTGAAAGTCAAACATAGCCGGCCGCGTCGCAATGATGGCGTGAATGACACACCGACTCTCGCCTTCGTGAACTCGCCGAGATAAGAGTCTAGCCGCTAACGCACGGTATGACCGTTATCACCGTCAGGTGGCACCACTGACCGGATTAGTCCACATATTTTGCGAGTATGATTACTGTTATATGTGTGTGTTTTCGATAATGAAATTAAGTTACTAATACAACGGAGCACTACGCAAAATTAAAAAGTGCCTCAAGATAAAAGAACACAAAAAAATACTTCTTTAGAAAGTCAAGTACAATAACCATTAGACCACAGACACAAGACGAGCTTCCACCACTGGCTTCCACGCGGGGACCGCAGTGTTAGTACCAGTAGCGACACACGAAGCGGGTGGCGGTATGGAAAACAAAAGGAACATGATGCTAAATATTAATTTCGTTTTATTTTATTGTGTGACTTGTACCAATGTAATCGAAGTTAAAATCGGTTCGAATGCTTCGTATAAAGTGGCAAAAGTGTATTCTTATTTGATGATTTAGATTGAGAGTCAATCTCATGTGTAACCTAGAATCATGGTAGCCCATGGTAAATAATAATATTCGATCGTCACAATGAAAAGCATTGCTTAATTCCAAGCTCTCGAGTGTGCGACAAAAGATGGCGCATCACGTAGCCTGGAAAAGGCTACTTTCCCGCATACTCCCCGACAGAACCTTGAATAGTTCATACGCTATTCCCTAGATGACCCCGCAACCGCCGTCTAGCGAAAGTCAAAACACGATTAATTCAGGTTTGCTAAACAAGTCCTCTATTAGAAAACCTAATCCTAATGATGCCTTCTGTCTGTCAAGAAAGCTACTTGTCTGGCATTGATAAACTGTAATTAAATTATCGCGCTTTTTCATTGCTTCATCAGATCCGCCATTCTCTCACTACAACTTTGTAAACCAAGAATATGCTCACGATTGTGTGGTCACGATTGTGTGCTCACGATTGTGTACTCACGATTGTGTGCTCACGATTGTGTGCTCACGATTGCGTACTCACGATTGTGTGCTCACAATTGTGTGCTCACAATTGCGTGCTCACGATTGCGTGCTCACGATTTTGTGCTCACGATTGTGTGCTCACGATTGTGTGCTCCCGATTGCGTACTCACGATTTTGTGCTCACGATGGTGTACTCACGATTGTGTGCTCAATATTGTGTGCTCACGATTGCGTGCTCACGATTGCGTGTTCACGATTGTGTGCTTACGATTGTGTGCTTACGATTGTGTGCTCACGATTGCCTACTCACGATTGTGTGTTCACGATTGTGTACTCACGATTGTGTGTTCACGATTGTGTGCTCACGATTGTGTACTCACGATTGTATGCTCACGATTGTGTGCTCACGATTGTGTGGTAGTTGATCACTGGTTATATTAAAGGTTCCTCCTCAATTCGATTTTTTCGCTAGTCTCATTTCAAACTAACATAACGAAAAATTAAACCTGCCTAGTACCCATGGCAACAGGCTAGTTCGTTTGTGCAACTTAAAGTTTTGTATGTAGTTGTTATGAAACCATAAGACAAATTATCAAATTACTTAATGTCAAAGATTGACCACAGGCGAGAGGATGGGAGGTACGCCAACTATCGGCACAGTGTTTACGATTTGGGATATCAACTATTTTGAATGTTTCCAGATCTAACGTCTAAAGAAATGTTTTCACTTGTTTAAACAAAAATATGCATTTTTTATTAAAAACACTACGGATGTTACAATCAGTTGAGGACGGGGTGTTCGCAATTGAAATGATTTGGTTTATCGAATGTACAATACGTCGTTGTCGGTGGCTGTTCCAAAGAACGTTTTTAACAATTTACCCAAAACGTCGAGTAATCCTCGTTTGCATCGGCCAATTGGGGGTGCATATTGTCTTTTTAATTTCAGGGATACATATGTTCCAAGCGTCTGTCGTCGTGGATACGACTGAAGTTGTCAACCACCGTGTTGAAACGTTGCATCTTAGAACGTAATCCCGGGATTTTGCTATTGCAGTTGAAACTACCGAAGTCGCCAAGTGATTTCTGATTTCATCACCACCTGTTAAAAATAATCCGTCAGGCAGATAGTAAGCACGCACACACACGCACACGCACACTCACACGCACACGCGCACGTGCACGCACACGCCACACACGCACGCACGCACACGCACACGCACGCACTCATGCACACACACACACACACACACACACACACACACACACACACACACACACACACACACACACACACACACACACACACACAAACACGCACACACGCACGCACACACGCACACACACGCACACACACACACACACGCGCACACACACACACACACACGCACGCACGCACACACACACACACATCCCTATTGCTTCGCATTTCTGCCGTTTTATTTCCGTCTCAGGCGATAAGTGCCGTCGCTTTCTGAAATTAGGTTAGGATCGTCCGCTGCTTCGCGAGCTTTTGCTATCAATGTCCTGGGGGAACTGATCTGTCTCGGGTGAGGTACTAACATCCCTGGTTGGGGGCGCGACTGTCTGTCATCGTGGGGGCAGGTCATGCCCATTGCTGGACGAGGCGTAATGCGCTGACTTACGTCGTTTACTTGATGAGGCCGCACATAGGGACCTATCAAATTTGATCAGGGTCAGTGTCCGAATCAATCGCTCTGTCGTGGCGGTCAGTGTGGGCAACATGTCGTCTGCGAGAAGTTGGAGGAACCTGGTGACCAAGTATTGTGTGCAAGGGAAGACTGAGTCGAACCGCGAGATTAGATAAATAATGACTAACATACTGGATTACTGTATTTACCCCGTCATCATCATCCTGGACCACTATTCCTCCAACTGCATAATGGCATGCATCACTATGAAGTCGGAACGTTCAATTCAAGTCAGGAACTGCTATCGCATATGATGACGTCAGTAACCGTTTAAATTAGTCAAACGCTGTTTATTTGTTGTCGTCTCACGTAAATATAACGTTTTGACGAGTCAAAGCCATTAATAGTCCAGCTACTGTCGCATACACTGGTGGATCATTCATATAGTAATTACACATTCCAGTCATCGATCTAACTTCTTTGACGATAGTTGGTTTCAGCTTAGACAACTACAACTTTATCTGGGTCAGTTTCAATGCCGTCGGCCTTAAGAACACACAGTTTTACTTATGTTAAACCAAATGCACATTTTGTTGAACTTAGTTTGAGTTCTGCGTCCCTAAGTTTGCTAAAACTTGTTGCACGTGTTTGACATGACCTAGTTCGTCTTGGTGTACACCAGAATACAGTCGATGTATACCATTTGAATAACTAAATCAGCCAATAACTTATTCAAGTCCCTTAGAAAGAAATTTGGGGCAGATTTAAGAACACAGGGGACCTTGTTAAACTCATAATGTCCTATGTAGCATCGGAAAGCAGTTTTATGTTTATATTCCTCGGCTACACGCATCTGCCAATAACCTGCATTTAAATCTAACGTTGAGTAGATCGTGCTCCCGCCTACTAAATCAAATCACACGAAAATTACCTTCTTTGGTTTTAGCAACATAGGGCAAGAATACGACGAATCAGTTTGGCGTATAATATCATTATTTAACTCTAACATATCAAGAAATAAAACACAATGCATTCCTGTGTTTCAATCACGTTTTATTACCGCTCATTCACTAACTCACAACGACCCCCGCTTCTAATGGACGATATATATTATCTAACTATAATCGAGCTAGCGTATGTTTGTATGCTTATGTGTGGTTATGTTCACGTTTTCGTAATAGACGGCTTGCACACCGGGCGCCAGACTTTCAGGGATTAATCTACGACCATACGAATTAAACATAACGTCTTTATCTTAGTATATCAACGATTATTGCATCACGTGCGTGACGCGGTTATTTCTGGTAGTACGTTTGACGTTCTCTTAAACAATCTCTAGCGTATTGATGACATGTTGGCCTGAGGCATTTGGTAAACATTGCAATCATGACTGTCACGTATGAACTACCAAGTTATCCCTGGGGTCGGGCATTTTACTTGTATAATCAATGCAGCCATCGAAAAGACCGCTTTTCTATTTAAACGTTTACGGTAGACAACTAAACTAAATCGAAACACGCACGCACACAACGCCTCGCAAGTCACGCGTTCGGCGTAAATCGACTTTCACACGCACTTAGGAGATATTCAACACAACGACGAACCGGCCGACGCAGCCAGGTTTCTTTCACAAATCCACACTAACGTCGGTTCTTTGGCAAGTGCTAGTGGACCACCTCGCTAGCGACTGAATGTCAGGATGTTGTATGATGGCCTAGTCTGCGTTCAATAATCGGCGTGGTTTAATAATCAACTCGACACAACCGCCTGGCTACCCCAAAGGCAGACGAGCTAGCGATTTTAAAAATGAGCATGAATTCTGACCGGCGACGCTCTCGGCTGAATGTCTTATCCACGCTTTGCATATATATATATATATATATATATATATATATATATATATATATATATATATATATATATATATATATATATATATATATATATATATATATATATATATCATATATATATATAATATATATACATATATATATAATATATATATATATATATATATATATATATATATATATATATATATATATATATATATATATATATATATATATATATATATATATATATATATATATATATATATATATATATATATATATATATATATATATATATATATATATATATATATATTTATATATACCTACATACATACGTACATACATCAAGACCTGTATAAAACATCACGTGTGCCAAAAGTGATAAATACGTTAAATGAATGAATCGCTAATGCTGGAATTACAAGATGTCTTGTGTACCACATATCTCGTTCGCTGCGTTCGGCAGCACAGGTTCACATATTACACCTCTTTGCTCTCGAGACTGTTACCTCTGAGAATATAACTGAGAATCGGGCGCCACATAACATCTGCGGGAGTTACGAGAGGTGTAACGACAAAGAGCGAGTCTCGTACCATTTGGTCTCCGGAAGTCACTTTCCGAGTGATCGTACCAGCTGGAAGGCCGGTTTTCACAATCAGAGTCAGGCTGAACACGTGGACAAGACGAATTTCTTGATGAGACATGACTTTCACCTCGGGTTTCATCGCTAACATTCGACGCACGTATATATGGAACACGGGCGCCATGATGTTGGTGGCTCTCCTTTCCGTCCTGTGAGTGTCCGCTACGGTAGATGTTTCTCCCGCTGTCGGTCCTGGCATCGATATGACCAACCGGCGTCGTATCTGAGTAGAACGACATGCGACGAGGTTCGCGAGTTGACGTTCTTGCAGTGGCGGGTGTAACGACGGTAGATGTGGATTCTGTGTCCTCCTGTCGCACCAACGATGTCCCTGTGCGGACGACGAGGGACAGTATGAGCAGAACGACGACGCCCGCCGGCAGAATCCCGAGGGCCACCGTCTCTATCCACTCGAAGACTACCATGACAAAGTAGGCAGCGCCCCGAGGGATGGTCTGGGTGTAGTAGAACGCAGCCTTGACGAGGTTCGTGCCGGAAATGACGATCAACATCGACAAAGACACCGACTCGAAGATGTTCGAGAAGCGCTGTTTGAACGGCATCGCCCGCAGGTGCACGAGAAGGATAACGAAGCAGCCGAAGGCGAGGGAGATTTGTTTGAGGAGCACGTCGTTGACGAAGGTGAACACGAGCACCAGGACCATACGACGGAAGTTGATGACGCCCTCCCAGCACACTCCACCGACAATGTCGTTCCGATACGATCCGGTGATGACGTCCGCTACAGTCTGGGCGATCCCTGTCTCCTTCTCGCCACAGCAGATTGTCCTCTCTCCACTCTGCGTTCGGTTGTGCGCCTGGGCAGCAGTTGTCGGTTTCCGGTAGAGCTCCACAAAGTAGACGGTCATCGGTATGGCGAGGAACAGGGGAAAGACGAACGAGAGAAAGAAGGCGAGCACATGGATGCGACCGACTTCGAGAAGGCGCGGACCAAAAAGCAGTACCGTGAAAAAAGGCAGAACGAAGACACAAACGATTACAATAACGCCGTACTGCCACGCTTGGAGACAGGTGACGTTGCCGTCATGGAAGAGTACACTGACGCCATCGACGTCGGTACAGTTGAGTAACAGCAGCGCGTTCTCGGCCACCTCCTGGTACGTATAGAGGAACAGCGACACGAACGTCGTTAACATGCGCTCGGACATCGACAGTTGACCGATCCGGGGCCGCCGCTTCGTGAGGCAGCAGCAACAGAAGCCGCTAAAGATGAACATGAGGAACAAGACTGCGAAGAGGTAGAGCACGAAGGCACTGCTCCACGTTGTCTTCATCACCGGTGTCATTCCCTTCGAGAGACACGCTTCTCGCCCGAAAGCAAGACCGTCGAACGAGAAGAGCGAGCTGACGCCGTCGACGATATAGCCTGGCAGCAGGTCGTCCGGTCGGCGCAGGTAGTCGAACGACTCGTCCTCCTTTATAACGATCTTTACCCGCAGCAGTTGCGATGTCTGGATGTAGTACATGAAAATCGGGAAGTAGCCGGCCTCGGATAACTCGCTTCCTTCGCTGTTTGCACGCGTTTTCTGGCGCTGAAACTTCTTCGAGATGTAATCGATCAACCTCGAGTAGTCGTGCTCAAACATGAAGAACAGGACGTAGAGGATGCCATAGACGGCTATGATGACGGCGACGTACCAGTTCTTCCAGCCGCAATTTTCGTCCGGGATGCACTCAGTACCGAACAGAGACTCGGAATAACCGTCCCTGCATCGGCCGCACAGCAAGCCCGTCCTGCCATCGGCACAAGAGTCGTAGGCGACGGATGTTGCCTTGTTCTGTACGCAATAGTCCTGCGGGCACGGATACATGGTGACGGACGACGTGTTTGGCTTCGCACGGCCCCAGAAGCCAACGTTGTTCCAGATTCCTCTGTCACAATTGGCTCCGTAAGGACATTTCAGGCAGTGGACGCGGTCGTGAATTGTCGCCACGGTCTCATGAACGAGTACACTCGCCGGTTTGAGGCTGTACTTCTCCTCCACGCAGGCGCGGCAGAACATCTGTTGTCGGGAAACAACAATGAAATCACTAATCACAGAAACATGACATGCATGGCACACTGGTGTAATACAGTAAACAACAACTAGACGCCATTCACGCTAAAAAGTAACTAGTTCATAATTATCGACACTAATATCCATCATAACCACAGCACCTCGCCTTGGCGGCATAGACAACTAACGGTCATACCTGCAACGTTTCCAACCTGTCACTGGAGCCATAGGCGGTCGTGTTGAGCAGCTCAGGCCAGTGTGACGCGGGGCACACGTACAGCAAATTGAGTACGAGCAGGCGGCCGTTGGCCGGGTCGGCCGCCTGGTATGACACGACCGGCGAGCTGGCGTCAGCGCCACGGACTCGCACCTCCACATCGCGCATCGTCATGTTGCCTGACGCGTAGATGACGTCACCGAACTGGAGCAGCCGAACAAAATCAAAACGTCAAAGGAGACGACGAATTTACAAAACAAGGTGGGTCATTCTCTTGTTACAAATAATTGCTTTAATCACTCAGTAAGGCGTGCCATACCATGGCCGCCGTGAAGTTCCAAGCGAGGAAGTACACGTGATACGCCGAAATATGTCATATCACTACTTTGACTAACTGTATTACATTCATGACGTCATGGTATCTGGGACAACATTGGATGTGACATACCTTAGCGGTTTTATTGATGGATTCTGAGTTATGGAAGGTCGACGCAACCACCTCGGTGCTGACATCGGCGCTCACGTAGATGGTGCCGCCGCGCATGGGCGCCCCGTTGCCGGTGAATGTCGCGTCGCGGATACTGACGAGTCCATCGCGATTAATTGGCGACGGTACTGCGACAGATACGTAGATCGCCCCGCCGCTGCCTGGCGAACGAGTCTGTAATCGGATCGGAAATGAAATCAGCATGTGTATGGAACTCTGAGATACTTTCTGAGTTGACATGACATGACATGTTGAGTTGACATCATTAATGGTGATTACAAATAGAATCGTTTTTTGTGTGAAACCATTATGATTGTTTTGTTATTTTGTCTGTCTGCATGTTTCGAGTTGACTTTAATGCAAAACATGTTATTCGTTTTTATCTTTTACGAGTGGGTGTCAAATCAGCAGTTATTTGAAGTGGTTGTGACGTCATCTATACCTGGAAGTAGACGCTGCTTTCGTCGTAGAGTTGTGACGTCACTGCAGTGTTCTGTGTGAACGAACAGTTCACTACGCTGATCCTTGCGCGCTCCATCACCGCCAGTGAACCGAAGCCTTTCCGCAGCGTCGCCGTTGCGCGAATCGCTCCGCCGGAGCCATCAGCGACATTTTCAGTGAAATTACTTCCGGTCACCGACACGAACACGTCGCCTTTGAGTGACAAATCAATCGCCCGATAATTAGTCAAGAAAGTCGAGTCGACGACGTATACTTTCACTTTCGTTTTCTCCCTAGCGGCGAGCAGAGAGAACGCCGCCGCCGGGAACTCAGTGCCAAAGTTCTGTTGCAGGTTTTCGAACAAACACCGATGTAATCTGATGACGTGTTTTCCACCGCGTTTGGGAAAAGCCACTGTGATACCGACGTTGAAGTTCTTCGTAGCGTTCATTGGCGTCACCCCGCGAAAATTGGATCGCACGAATGTGACATTCGTAGTGCCTTCGGAAGAGAGAGCTAACAGGGTATCCGTGAAATCAGACCAGGCAACGGTGGCCGTCAACTGTCCGCAGCGTGTGATGTTTAACACCGTCCTTCCGTAAGATGCCCGAATATCGCTCAGGTGTAGACTGAACGTGTGGCCTTCAGCACTGATATGGATATTTCCGGACACCTTCAGCCCGGAAATGTTAAGCTGACGTATTCCGACAGTAAGTGTAGTGGCCGCGAATTTCGCCAGCGGTGGATCCTTCTCTTGGCTGAGAAACATGACGTTTCTCGTAACGTTGTGGTCGTTTATGTCAATGAAGTACGACGTTTCGTAACTACCCAGTAGATGAATCACCTTCGTCGCCCCACGGCGGGAGAAAACCACTCTGTTGATAAAATAGAGCAGCATTCAATACGTCTAGTTCTGCTTCCCAATGCATTTTTCACAGGATCGAAATAGCTTAATGCAACACTAATTTGACATTGCTGGTTATGCAGTTTCTAAAAAGAGTCATACAACAATTGAGTATCTTTGTCTCACCAATAACAAAGGCATATACATTTCAACAACTGAGTATCTTTGTCTCACCAATGCCAAATACATATATCGTTCAACAAATGAGTATCTTTATCGCACCAATAACAGATACATATATCCGTCAACAACTGAGTGTGCTTGTCATTTCTCTAACAACAATATGTTGCTTCTCCCACCTCACATAACACTGCTGGTTTGCCGCTAAATAAACAAGTATATCTCTTCATCATCTAAGCGGTGAGTCTTCGTGTCTCTCTTACTGTGACATTTACCCGAGTGTCCTGCAGCTTTTCTCTTTCGATTCACACGACCAGGTGTCATCACCATCCTTTGAAACGTAGTACATCGTATCCGGTTCGATCTTGTCATCTGAAATAATTACGCTAGATTACTTGAAATAAGACAACGATGCACGTACCAACCACAAACTTACCCAGCAATTTTAATGCTATTTTGATTTATAAGCATTAATGAATAAAGCATTTAACCAATTTACCTTGTGTAGTGAAACATTATAACCAATTTACCTTGTATAGTGGATGTGTATTCAGTGTTCGTGCCTGGAATCGTCTCCGTGTCTTGCTCTATTACAAACGAAAACACAATATTCATTTAACTCGACCAGCCCAAAGCCAAATTGATAGGCATCATGATAGCGAAAACTGTATCCCTATTGTACAGACTAATACATTTGCATGACTGCCATAGCTAACTAAGTCATTCGTGTGTAGTATTTGTGTGTGACTGAATTTAAAACCGATCGTGAGTAGTGGCCTGTGATGTACTGCATCGTGGCCTGAGAAATAAACATTATTTCTCAAGCCACTGACATTGCGTTTTACCTGATCACGGACGTCTTGCTAAATAATATACACATCTTCAAGGATTGAATAATCCCGTGGGTCATATAATTTATGTGTATGATCATCCCATGGGTATACACTAGTCAAAATAGGTTTCTCTTATAAGTCATATAATTTATTTGTAAGAACATGATAACCTCAATAGTATGTGTAAGGAGTGTTCAGTAGGGTACATAACCTCCTCTGGCAACAATGGAAACCATGATTCTGCTTCACGGTGACCTTGTGAATCCCTGTATTTGAAAATTTGGCGGCAAGGCTCCGTATTCTTCAGCCAGGACAACTGTGAACTGGTGGGTGTTGGTCGACTATTCTTCAGCCAGGACAACTGTGAGCTGATGGATGTTGGTCGACTATTCTTCAGCCAGGACAACTGTGAGCTGATGGGTGTTGGTCGACTATTCTTTAGCCAGGACAACTGTGAGCTGATGGGTGTTGGTCGAATATTCTTCAGCCAGGACAACTGTGAGCTGATGGGTGTTGGTCGACTATTCTTCAGCCAGGACAACTGTGAGCTGATGGGTGTTGGTCGACTATTCTTCAGCCAGGACAACTGTGAGCTGATGGGTGTTGGTCGACTATTCTTCAGCCAGGACAACTGTGAGCTGATGGGTGTTGATCGACTATTCTTCAGCCAGGACAACTGTGAGCTGATGGGTGTTGGTCGACTATTCTTCAGCCAGGACATCTCTGAGCTGATGGGTGTTGGTCGACTATTTTTCAGCCAGGACAACTGTGAGCTTATGAATCTTGGTCGACGGCTGTTGTCGCTGATAAACACAAATGTCCGATATTAGGCAGGCCATGGTGGCATCTGTATCTGATGTTGCTGCACGTACGCTTGCACTGCAGTACACTCCGAGCGACCTGAGGTCGGGCATTGAACAGACGCAGAGGCCGGCGCTGGCTCATGAATGTTACCAGGAACGAGGACATCATCTCTGTATCTCTGGGCATTTATGTTATCGTTGATGACCATATGTTCTGTCCATGCTCTGGCAGGTATGCATGCCCACGCCTTAACGTTCGATCTACCCCGTTTGTCATGTTGTATAATTGATCTACGTCTCCACGCCCCGTCCGTACACACGTACCGCACATCAGGCTTGGACAATCGACAACGGGATCCATCTATAACGACAACATTGTTCGACATTCTCTTTGCCCAATTCCGATGTCAGTACGCCCATTGTAACAGCCACCATCCCAACTGTAGGCCCTCGTTCCAACTTAACGTGTCGTGACATCGTGTGACGATCTCGTCTGCCCAAATGAAGTTGGTTTTCTGCCTCTAGGACTCTACAGCTTCACGATGTTAAGGAGAATGACTGTCTGTTGTCTGTCACAGCACCATTATATATATATATATATATATATATATATATATATATATATATATATATATATATATATATATATATATATATATATAAGCATATATTATAGCTAAACCAATTTACACAGACGTATAAAATAGAAAATGTTTGTACTACAAAACAACTTGCGTTTACTTTTTGATTAGTATATAATATCTCCGTTACACCCAGACTAAAAATGGTTCTTAGACAGACATATTAATAATATGTGCAGACTTAGGGAGATATGTTATGTCGTAGCCTATTGTGTTGATTTGGCAACTAATCGTCACATCAGAACCCAAGCAGCTCTAAAGGTTGTAGCGCGTGGTGCTTATGCGGTATTACCATAATTTCGTCTTACCAGAGCACGCGTCTTTGACTACTGAAACGTCGTCAATGGCGATGTCGCTGAGACGGGAAGAACCGATGACACCTTCGAAGGCGAACTGTAAGCGAGGGAGATCATGCACAATACTGTCGTATAGCAGTTAAACACGGCTCGTCGCATTGGGTAGAACAATACACTGACTTTACAGTTAAATAAATTTTGATTATTTAATATTTTTACGTCGGGGGGAAAAACAACTCCGTAGTTGTATTGCATTTCTCAAGAAGACAACATAATTTTTATTATAGACATCAATTGAGACAGTTCGTTTGAGTAATACTCCTTGCATTAACAATGGTATCTGCAGTCCATCTTACTGTCTTGATCCTAGAAGCGTTTCTATTTTACAAGTTCAGGAACATTCGGCTACGTACTTTTTGCTGGAGGTGAATGTTTTCAATAGAATGACGATAGAATGACCGTACATACAACTGTTGTCAATGCTGAAAGACGGTATTCATGAAAATTCATGAAATGATGCAAATGGCATGGCTCAAAGTATAATGTTAAACTAAATTCACCTGTATATGCCCACTAGCATAGAGTGTCTTCTTCTGCCTGTTCCATCGGTTTCCCGCTGCTCCAACCTGCAGCCACACTGGGCCGGCAGAAGGAGTGACGTCATCGATGACGTACACGGCAAGACTGCCCATGTGACGACCGTGCATGTGGTAGTGGAACGACAGGCAGACGTTTCCTGTGAACTCGATCGTTGGAGTCGTGAGTCTGAAAAATAATACGGAATGAGTTAAAACGGATTGCTTGTTTGGAACTGGAACCTGTGTGGTCGGCTTTTAATATGTATTGCTTATATTAGAGAAGTAATATGATTGAAATAGTATTTGATCAAATTAATGCAAAATGATGCACGTGTTCGGACTCATCTACAGGTCTAGCCAGATACCTCTGAATATACAAAATACACTTTTATATGCTATGTTATGTTATGTTATGACTACCGTTGTTTCATCAACAAACACTGATTTTCACAACATAGCACATCTATTACGTGAAAATCAGAATAGCATTCCCATTACCTGCTGTTAACATAAACTAGTTGTGACAAGTATATACCCACGGGATGATATATTCCTTGAAGATATGTAAAAAAAATCCAAATAAATACTGCACACAAATTATTATTTATTATTACGCATTTATTAGAACACGATAGAGTGTAGATGTATTGTTAATATTGTACTGGACCAGCGATCTCCTCGATTCTACTTTCGTTATTTTTCAACCTAGCTTACTAAAATTTTAGGATAACATTAGTTATACATAAAAACAATTTTACAGATTAAGTACAATTTTTTTTGTCCACCATTTGGCGGTGGGGTCGCCCTCAACTTGAATTTAATTTTTTAGAATACATAAAATGGCAGATTATGACAGATTTAGTTTTTTTGTTACTTTCCCAAAAAAATTATATGAATTTTTCAATCTTTGCTATTTTTCGAAAGTCAAAATTTCATCAAAGTCATGATATTACATGTAATCTGTTTCTGTTAATAAATAGCCGAGTTAGACAAAATAAGAGATTGCTCTTCGGCAAAAAAACATTTTATTGAGAAAAATGACATTGAAGTTTCTCAACATTCCAATAAAAATTTTCATATGCAAAAATAGAACTGCAGTGATAACAGTTCACACAAAGCTTCTACAGTTGATTGTCCTTTCAATGATATATACTGTTCATCATTTGGTTTTGTGAAAATGCGCATAAAAATTAGACGAGACGCCAAAAACATGTGGCCATTATCACTACATAATTGTACTGCACGACTAAAACTACAAACTTTTCCAGTTGATTGTCTTTCTAAAAGTTCAAAGTTCAATTGAAGTGAGCCTGTCGCACAGTTATTGTCGAAATTTCAGCCTGCCGCTCAGCTTCGTGGAGCCGCTTTCTTTCGGCATCGGCGGTGATCGATGCATCGCTATCTATGTAAGCCTGGAGCACAGTGTTGGCCGCATCATCAAAGAGGCTGCTCACCACCGTCATGTTGGCAGCAGTGACAGCCTTCACGTGCCTCGAGTAGGACTTGTGCTGCAGGGGCTCCATGTCCATGAAGCGGCACAGCTTCACAAGTCCTGCATGGCCCACACCCATGTCCATGGTTGCTGCCACAGCCTGGCGGACGACGACAAAAGGGACGTTACCGGCTTTCTCTTCGTCGATCCGGTCGGACGACAGCGTTGAGTTCAGCACTGCCCCACACGTAGTGCAGTACGTCTCGAACAGACACACAAGGCAGAGGCGACGGTCGATAGCACGGATCTTCAGTGTCGGCTCACTGCACTCGAGACACGCCAGGCCCATCACTAGCGCTGACCCCATGCTGCACCGAACAAATGATGTCTCGATGGGGCGTCGACGTCGCTCAGCAGCACTGATGCGTTCACGCAGTTGCAATCCCTGTCGGTATACAAACTTTCGCTTGGTAGCCGAGATGGGGGTTGTGGCTGCAGATGTTGATGGCTGAGGGGGCTCCAACTCAGAATCAACCTGCATGAAAAATTATTTTTTTTATAAGATTGTACATCTGACAATTAGCATAACATCAAAACTAACCAGGGCAGATGAGATGGACAGTAATCATTGACATCAATAAAACAGGCACAGGTTTTATGTTAGGCCAATTGGCATTGTCATTTCTGTAATATATGTCTAACATTACAATAGTGTAACATAACTTATACGTACGTCAAGTTCTGTTGACGAGGGCATCTGCTCAGACTCAGCCTCAAGCTGAACTGGGCCAGCACTGTGCCCATGCAGCCACGGATGCATCGGCACTCGTGTCAGCTTCACTGCCGCCTTTCTCTCGTTTGCGGATCACTGACCGTGTCAAACTTAACTGTCGGCGTCTAGACATCGGCTTCGTACCAAACTGCCGCTCGTTGCGACGCTATCGCTCCACAGGAGGTCCTCTTCTAGGTCAAAATGCTCCAAATCTACCAGGTATTTTACAGAACCACTACTACCATGATGCACTGCGAAAGTGAAGCTACGCGTGGATACCAAATATGTTGGGGTGTTGACAAAGTTGGCGGAGCATGCGGCTACCAAATTGTCGTATTGTTCGATCGCGGCTGCGTAAGATTATCACTCTAAGACAATGGGCCTGTTATAAATGTTCGTTCTTATTGCATTTTGAGAATTTATCCATATGTATAAAACACACATATCGACAGTCAGATAATAATAATATATTAATATTGACAAAAAAAGAAAATGACAACAACAACAAAATGTTTTTAGGAGATCATGTCCCCTCTGTTCTGTCAGGCGATAGCCCAAAAATGCCAACGTGTTACAACATTGTATATACGTTGTAGTAAGATATGTGCAGTAACTGCTACATACCAACTAGACTAATCCTCAGCCAGGGTGCATTGTAGAAGATTTCCCATTTACTGAATGCTTTTGACACGTATCTCCGGCTTACATTGGTGTAACTGCATAAAATTATGTATTTTGTTACCATTTTTGCACATGAAAACCCTCACACAGCTTATATACCACCCTTTTCAACTTTATTTTTCTTGTCCACACTATAGTAATTCCAAAGTATATCATTTATTGTGTAATATAAACGTGATAACATGTTTACTAAAAGCCCGTTCACACGAGCAATTAGTTCTCCGATTAATCGGGCGACACCTTTAGACACATCGCGTTTTGTTTTCGAGAAACGATGCGTCCAATTGGTAGGGCGACACTGTGTCGCCCGATCAACCGGACAATTAATCGCCCATGCGAAAGAGCGTTTAGACGACAGACATACCTTGCCGTCGCTGACTGATTTCGTCCTGACGCCTCCAGATATATATAGTAATGTCCGACTGCTGCCTGGTCCGGTCCCGTTCCCAAGTCGGGTGTAGCGCCACTAGCGCGGATCCATCTAAAGTCAACTTGCTCAGCCGTCGATGACAACATAGTGCACGTGTCTGTTGTTTCAAAGGTGCAGTAGAACAATGCGCCTGAAAGGATGGACGGCCTTGTGATGATGTAGCATGGCACTGGCTAAATACGATAGCTACGTCGTCGCAGTTTGATTCGCATACAAATTATTTGTTATCTACCTTGTGCATCTCACACAAACTTATTATGTTAAGTGGAAGTAATGATTTAATCGTCACCAAAAATATGCTGTTGTAAAAGTATGTCCTACGAAAGCCACGTGACTCACCAGGTGGCGCGACTATCGGGGTCTGCGTTGTTGTCGTCGTTGTGGTCTCCTCATCGTGCACTGGGAAAACAAAATAATGCATGAATTATTATGTTGATGTTTGTGAATAAATATGCCTTTTAAAACACTGTTGAAATGGCAACTGGCATTAATATATGTGCATGTGTCCCTGAGAGGAGTTCCCGGTGGCATCGTTCACTGCTTTGATTAAGTCTTCTTAACGGTCCAAGTTACTTCTAACCACAAACAAAGCGCATACAATACAATTTAGCATAACGTTGACTAAGCGTACACAGACAGAAATGGAAATGACAGAAGAATTCGAGAGAAATTAAGCATGCATTATCTCTGTGGAACGTTTCACCTTGCCACATAAACAGGTTGGTGCTGAGCTCAGTGGCGCCACATGGTGGGTACGGAAACAACCTCATGTACTTACGGACTAGAGTCTGCACGGAATACCGCCGACACGGGTTCATGGTGAGCGGTGCTACACCGAACGTGTAGGTCTGGCCGACATCCATTGACTCCGGACTGGACAAGTAGCGCAGCTGATCTCTGCGAGAGTAGCACTCGGACTCCGTATATGGAATGGGATTTACTCCAGTGAAGTAAAATGCAATTATGTCGCCAGGGTCCACTCTTACGTATTCCGTCTCGGTGAGATTCCAAGCAATATGTCCTTTCTTCAATGTATTCACCTGCTCGGCGTAGAAATGGTAACAACTTTGATACAAATAAATGTATACATATATTCGTGTATATCTAATATACGATACTTCAATATTCTCACTACACTGTATTATCATGAAAACAGGGCAAGACCGCTCGTGAACACACGTCACTGTAATGCTATCAACATACATAACCATACATGCATGAACATACTTGCTACCAACAAATATAGCCACAGTGAAACGAACAGACGCTGAACGTCACCTTGGTCCTGCCGATGAGGGTGAACGCATCTGTTGTCTGCTGCCCGTCAGCCAGCCTCATCACGAGCAGGTACAACGTGACGTCAGGGAACAAGAAGAAGGCGCTCCATTGCACCAGCCACCCGGACCGCTGGACGGTCTCCGTGACGCTGGGGATGAGCACCGTCGATTCGGTCGTGTCCTTCTTTGGTCGGCCGATTGTGTCTGAGCCCAGAAGTTCCGTAACTCCCACGGCCTCTGTTGACAAAATACAGGCGATAAATAGAGAATTGGGGCATTACATAAAATATCACCAAATAAGTTTTAAAAGCGCCGAACGCTGTTGATACATATATATGATGTTGTTGACGTAATCATCTGCTACTAGTGTCCTTATCAACAAAGTCTATTTGTAACGGTGTCATTACCATTAGTGTCACCGTAGTGAAGGTCACTAGGAATGGGATGAAAAGGGTTCCCGGTAGCGTTTCATCAGTGTCCATGTCTTTAAACAAGCACAACTCTCCCTGGTTTATTTTAATGGGTTTTGATATAGCTTCGTTGTGGGTAGACAAAAATGGGGGTTACAACATATGAATCAGAAGACGATCAGTATGTGTTCGTGCTTGCGTGAGTGCGTGCTAATTTTATCATATGCTGGTGTGCGTGTGACTGTTAGTGCGTGCGTCAGTGTGTGTGCGTGCACACATGTGGACAACTTCACTCTTTGGCAAGCGGCACATACCTTGCCTACAGATCACCGAAGCATCTTGGGAATGGTCGCACCACGAATCGAGCACTCTAGACCGGGGACACGCCAGCACGTTCGGCTCGTCTCCTGAACAGTGTAGACCGCTGAGCATTATCTTCCCGTTCCCAGGCCCAAAATAGGCACTTCTTCTCGCTGCTCCTCCTGAGAACCCCAGTTGCTTGCAGATGACGTCAGCGTCGACGTCATCGAAGTCGTCATCACAGATCGTGCCCCAGACACCCCGCCGCTGGACTTCCACGCGACCGGAAGTTGCATCTGGCCCGTCCGCTAGGCGTAGCAGCGTCACTAGTGACGAAAAAAAGCTGTGTATGAATTGGTAATTTTGCACATGACAACAATTACATCAATGACAACCATTCGCATTACTATTCCAATTTATTATATTACATTAAACATTAATATAATATAACTCCGCGATTTTCATGCTGCCTTATACACAGAAACATGTAACACAAGAAAGATGTCATGACGACATGAGATAAACGCTAATCAGGTCAACATATCTGAATGGGCGAAATTTCAAAGCTGAAATCTGCCAAAATAACCTTTGTTATCAATCGCTATAATGTTGTATTCTTAAATATTCCAATATGAAGACTCAATTTACACTTTGATGATGAAACACAGAAATGAGTTTTTCACAAAAACAAAAGCCGGATTTTTTATAACCTGAAAGCCGTCAAATTTTAATTAGGGAAACTAGTTGAATGTTCCTAATTATTTTGAAATGCTGACTAAAATACATAGTTGAGCTGACTGTCTACATTTGCTGATTGGATACATATGTAGACTCACCATTACCGAAACAGCTATCCGTGTACCCGTCTAAACCATTGTAGGCCTTCTGCAAGATTACCCCGTCGACGTAACGTCGTACTCCATTCAGTGTCATCATTTCAAAGAAGTCGAAATAATTCCCGTTGGTCAGCGGGTTTCCTGATCCCTGCGCCATGCAGGAGCTACTCCAAGCAGCGAGGAGGCACTGGTCAGCGCGAATAACCAAAGAAAATGGATCACAACGACCTGGCCGGACTGTCGAGAATAAAGAACGTCGTTTATTATTGCACCATCAGTTGACTTCAACATATTAAAAACGCTCACTGGAAAACTGAAATGTCTGGTAAAGAACAAGATTAATGCTACATATGGTCTACATTTATGTATGGTCCGGAAACATTACCGATTTCTTAAAGACGTCAACAGCGACTGGACATATTCCTGTCTAAGGATAGTACCACGCATACGTTAGACGGAGTGTCACGAATATAGACGGACTCGTGATGGCTGTAATACAAAGCAACTCTTCAATAAAATTTAAATTTTAATTTAAAATACAAACTAACATTGTTCCGTCACTTAATCAGACAATAAGGGATTCAGCGGGGAGGAAATAGTGGAGGGAATTGTGGAGGGAATGGTGTAGGGAATAGTGTAGGGAATTGTGGAGGGAATGGTATAGGGAATGGTGGAGGGAATAGTGGAGGGAATTTTGTAGGGAATGGTGGAGGGAATGGTAGAGGGAATAGTGGAGGAATGGTGTAGGGAATAGTGGAGGGAATTGTGGAGGGGATGGTAGAAAGAATAGTGGAGGGAATGGTGTAAGAATGGTGGAGGGAATTGTGGAGGGAATGGTAGAGGAAACTGTGGAGGGAATGGTGGAGGGAAATATTGGAGGAAATGACGAGGCAGAGGAAGAACAAGAGCCACACGGACAGACGACTGTAAGGCGTGGACGGGGAACATGTTGATCTGATCACAACGGCTCTGATATGATAGAGATGATAGATATGATAGATATGATAGATATGATAGATATGATAAATATGATAGATAAGATAGATAAGAGTGGCGACACGAGATAGTCGACCTTCCGAGAGAAGATGGCGCCACATGGTGGTGAGTCGACTTTGCTACGAGCGATAATTCGGATACTCCTCATAATCAGTAGTAATGTTTGCCCGCAAGGCATCGTATACAAACACATTATTCCACCATTAGTGGAAATAATGTGCCAATAGCTTGAACATTTGGGCCTTTCATTCCCAATAGACTCATGCATTTCGTAACTAAATTTTTCAGCAACTATGGTAGGACAACATCGTACGTTGATGATTTAGTCACTATTTATTTAACATTAAGAATAAGCAGGCATAATATGAAATATATCTGATTGTTTAACTAGAATGATTTTGTTGTTTCGAATGATTCCCCTTTTAGTTGCTATTAACATAGACACTAATAATATCTTCTGTTTTTTTATCGTTGTGAGAGATAATTCAGTATTTGCATGTTACCTTGGCATTGTGTCGTATCGATGTTCACCCGGACATCATCGATGGCGATGTCTCCGTAGTCTGCGGCGCCGATGGTCGCTTGGAAAACCAGCTATAATCGCAATACGATCACGTAATTAGTGGCCATATTTGTATGTGCAAATGTCTGCTTTTAAGACGACCATATACGTATGTGAAATTTAATGAGTGCGTGCGTTCTGCGTATGTGTGTGCGGGTGTATTTGTGTGTGCGAGCACGTGTGTATGAATGTGTGCGTGTTCTTAATTGTTATTGTTTCACGCGGATATGTGATATCCTTATCCGCCAAAAGGATCAAGGATCAAACAATTCCACCTGTAATTTTATTACCCTGTATTGCTTATGCATTAATATGTTTACCTGAAATGAGCCGTTGGAAGCCAACATTACACGCGCCGTCTGCCAGCTGTCGTAGTCGTACAGACCCTCCAGGAACACGACGGACGTGTCTTCTCCACGTCTTACGAGAACAGTCAGGTGGCCTGTATCTGAGCCGTGAATATGATAGCGGAAGGTGAGGCACAGCGAACCACGGAACGACATCTCCGCGGTCACTAGTCTGTAAAACAACAACGACAGCTCTTGAAGCAACCACATTGATTTACTTCTTCGTTCGTTCGTTCAATGCGTCGTTTTTTCTTGTTTGTTTTAACGCACAATTCTTGTCGCATTTCACAAGGATGCATGCGGTTGATAGTATGTCTATGTGCGTTATTATAACTACACAACATTGCTATGTGTGTATGCGTGCGTGCGTGCGTGCGTGCGTGCGTGCGTGCGTGCGTGCGTGTGCGTGCGTGTGTGTCATGTATTCAGCATTTCATTGTATATTATCAAAACTGAATAAAATAATGTTGCATTCTTTTGGAATTACACTGCTTGTGACTACGCTAATTCAGACACTCACAACGCTTGGTCGCCGGGGGACCGAGGCTGGCTGGACTCGATATACACGTAGTGATCACCGCTGACAGCGAACCAGGGTCCAGTGTTGGCCGTAGGGGTCTGGCCGGAGTGTCTCGTCCACTGGAAGTCGTTCCGTAACGTGGCCACCCCGTCTTGCCGCATCCCACAAATGTCTTCTGACTCGAAGTCGCACCCGAACAGGGTAGCTGTGTAACACCATTAACACATATGATATACGCTTCATAATAACACTCGGTACCCATAGTATAAACATATAGCTCGTGTAATATAGAACTTTCTTACTCTCATTTTCATAGCTCGTTCATATACATAATAGTACGAGTAAACATACTTATATATAAAATATAGACTAATGTCATTATAAATCAAAGGATACCACCATATGTAGGTGTGTGTAGGTGTGTGTGTATGTGTATGTGCAAACAATGTGTGTGTGTGTGTGTGTGTGTGTGTGTGTGTGTGTGTGTGTGTGTGTGTGTGTGTGTGTGTGTGTGTGTGTGTGTGTGTGTGTGTGTGTGTGTGAGTGTGTGTGTGTGCGCGCGCGCGCGTGTGTGTGTGTTGAACGGGTTGACATGCGCTACACACAGCTTACCTTGTGTCGTGACAGAAATGGAGTTGTTGACATTGTAGGCGAATGATTCTGACAATAAGCTCTGGGTAACGAGACGACTGAGATCGCTTACAGCAAATGGGTCTCGGAGCCTAACTGTGACTGTCGTTCCTATACTGCCTTTCCTGCATGGCAATACAACTGACCCATTGAAATTATATCCCGTTGAATGCGAAATATAGATAATTACGTTCTAGCTGGCAAATGAGTTAATGTTTAAATGAGTACGTGGGTGGGTGGGTGGGTGCGTGCGTGCGTGCGTGAGTGCTTGAGTGCGTAAGTGAGTGAGTGAGTGAATGAGCGAGTGAGTGCGTGTGTGGGTGACTGGGCGAGTGAGTGAGTGCATGAGTAAGTGAGTGAGTGAGTGCGTGCGTGACTGCGTGAGTGAGTGAGTGAGCGAGTGCGTGAATTTGCTTTATTAACGCTGACGTGAGTGAACGTAACTACTGTAACCTTAGCAGACATACCAGAATACGGTGTCGTACTCTTGTAATGATATTCTGTTGTCCGAAAACGTTTCAGTCAACTGGAAGTAGACCGTTTCAACAAATGTGTAAATTGCGCCAACAAGGAGCTTGCAGCTTGTAACTATGTCGTGTACCACGACGTAACATATTTGAATGACTATTTGTGTATATGCTTTACTTGTTTGTATGTCTGTATGTGGTTGTTTGTTTATATTTGTACGTGTTTGTATGTGGTAGCCCACATAAGACATGTCTAAATACTGTCATGTTACGTGAACGCAAAATATACAATTACCACGCTATTTTTTCTGAAATAAGATCTAACATATGTATCTTTTATGTATTTTAAAACTTGCCATAATATTTTGAATACGAAATCATCCTCACGTTATGGGATATAATTTATATTACTTTGCATTATACAATGTACATGCTACATACCTTTGTTCTGATTGTATTCGATATTTCCTTAAATCTGCCACTCTCCGGATCTTTCAGTTCGTCGTTGTATTCTTGACCAGTGATAGTGAACTCGATCCGATACAGGAAAGGTGAAGTATCTGTGAAGGCCACGAAAACCGATTTACTCGCGTTGATTGGAATAAAAGTGCTGCCATTTCAACCACACAAACCACCGAGATGATAATAGTATTGTCTAACCGCAACACCAATTATTGTATAACTCATTATTTACATAACAAATATTCCCTAGTAAATACAATGATACATATTAATGTGGTAGGTCAGGTTATGTCCTGCCAACTGCAGATTAGTGGTCATTAGTGACCCTCGACTGGTGGCACTGGGAACGCATCCCATCAACAATAGCTATATGAACTCGCCCGTTATTCATTCTACAAACACCACGCGGCAGACTCCACGCCATGGGTAACACCAACATACTTATGTATGTAGCCTGTCGCGACAGTATTACTACAAACAGCGCCCTAGGCATATCAAAGTTCATTCATAGTATCATGTAGCGTCACTTACTAAGCTGCTGCTAGGTGACTGACCTTGTTCACAACGAAGACCGTATCTACTTCCGGGGCAGAGGCACTTGTATCCGGTGACTTGGTTCGCGCATATGCCGCCATGCTGGCACGGGTTACTGGCGCAATTGTCTATGACTAATAACAAACATGGTTAAATACAGGTATCTGCAAGACTGTGCAGTACAAAACGATTAAAAGTCAGTCATGGTAAAAGATAAAGGTACGTTCTTACATAGCGCGATATCCAGTCAATAGGACTGATCAAGGCACTTTACCCCCCCCCCACCCCACCCCACCCCCGGCAGACCTGTTCATTCCAACACCAACCCAACTTCTCAGGTAAGCAAGACCAAGTACTTAGGATCGTGCACATTACGTCGAATAGGGCTACATTTCAGTTGCAAGGTTAATAATACGGTTATTAAAAACACTGAACTGTCTTACTAATGCATTACCTGTACTGCAGTCGTGTCCAGTGTATCCGGTTGCGCAAACACACACGTAACATCGGCCAACCGTCGTGACGTCAGAGCACGTTTTGCCTTTGGCGTCCAGCGTCACAAGGCATTTCCCTTCGTGTTGACATAAGACTTTTGCACAAGGATTCGGGTCTGCAGATGCGGATAATAATGCACAATGTACAATGATTACAAGTCGACCCACCGAGCGCCTAGCCAGCGGAGTGTCGAATCGAACTGTTCACGTAATATAATATCTGTTGTGCAAATACTTATATGTAGGTCGTCGTTTCACTTGTCTAAAATACACTCTTCAGTATTATGTTGTCACTTTAAAACTGCTTCCTCTACTGATTTAGCCTATCGAGCCTATCGCAAATCTGGTTCAATTGTGTCCAAATGTGTAGTATGTGAATAGCTTATGTAACATCCGCAATTTAACAAGAAAATGTCAATTTTTTTTAAATCATCGAAATAATTTACTTTAGTCGTTAGATATGTTAAGGAACAAAATAGTGGATATCCAAAATGGTAAACACAGTGTGGGGCAATGTTGATCATGGGCGTGACCTTCATACTCTCGACGATCACGTGACAAAGTTACGAACTTTCACCAAGGAAGAAAATCGTGAATTTTCAGCATTTCGATTTTCACTTCAGTTAATGTTTGAAGAAGCATTAACTAATTTAATAGTTTGTCTGTGGATTTAACGAAAACAAATGTTGCACAAACAACTAGCATGTTGCAGTGGCTACTAGGTAGGTTTGTTTTATCGTAAAATTAATTTCAAATGAGACTAGCAAAAAAATTCGAATTGATTTTAAGAACCTTTAATGTGAACTTTGTTTTATGATGAGCGACTTATTTTCTGCCTACACAAATTATATCTTAGAACTTGTTATACTACAATGTCTATCAACCTGTAAAGGGCTAGACTATGCGAAAGGACATGTGCGTTAGTAACATTTATATTAATGTTCCAATATCAACACATAAACCTAGTTACACACCTGCATATACGTAAACGTCATAGCTTCCCAGAGAGTATGTTAGAATATACTCTCCTTCCAGACAGTTATCCAGTCTGCATTGGTTGAAGTTGTAGTTAAACGTGTTCACGTTGTCCGCGCAAGCTTCCTTTGCGCATGCGCTTAACGACATCGTCTTCCGGTTCCTGTAGACACCGCACAAGGACGCCATGTTCTTCCCACGCAGACTTAAGAGCTGGTAGTTGTCGATGTCTTCACAGGAAACTGTAAGAGAACAGATGCAGTTGAATGGTATTTGGTGACGGGACAGTCAGACATACAAACATTATATAATAGGAAACAAATATAGATGTGTGTGAACCAGTAATTACAATTACATGCTACCTGTGCTGCCTCTTCAAGTTTCACCGGCAACGTTTGTGTTGTTGGTCCATTTGCCTTAGCAGCTGCTGTCACTATCGCAAATGTTTTGATTTACTTACGTAGATAGATTTACGTAATCTTGCAATAAGCATCAAGTATATGTATGCGTGTATGTGTGTAGTATGTCATGATACTCTTCCTAGGCGCTTTGTATCTCGCACGCCAAAGTTTCAAGGGTTAATCTACGTCCTTACAGTCGGGTCGTCACAATGTTTTTTTCGATATTCACCCCAGTATTACCAGTTATTTTCGTTGAATGAAGTACCCTTTGTAGTTATTGCATTGCGCACATTTGTCCACAACTCAATGTGACAACGCAATGCGAAATACCACGTACATTTTGTTCGTAACTTCATTTCTCTTGTATACGAGTGTTCGAAGTTACGCAATGCAAGGGCTGTGCTTAGCCAGACGTTACTATAACTGCCAGTAGTACGTTGCAATTATCCAACTATCAAGACATTGACTGGCAGCACCAAGTATCAAAGCATTTCTGTGATGATGTGATGTGTCCTGAAATGTCTTAAATGTTGTTGTCATGACAGTTAATAACGAACTACCAAGTCCTCAAGACCGGAGAGGGGATATGGTTGCTTGTAATCATAATTACCTTTAGGCGTTGCTGAAACGACAGTTGTCCAACTTGTCGCAGGATAGATTGTAGTAGTATGCGTTGTTGTCGCATCTGTCGTTGTCCCAGCAGTCGTTATTGCACCATTTGTTATCGCACCAGTCGTTATTGCACCGGTCGTTATTGCACCGGTCGTTATCGCATCAGTCGTTGCTGCACCAGCTGTTATCCCATCAGTCGTTATCGCAGCAGTTGTTATCGCACCAGTTTTTATTTCATGAGTAGTTGTCACATCAACCGTTGTGGAAACCGATCGTGTAGTTGTATCTTCAAAAAAGTCATCTGAAAATGATGTAATTTATTAGTTATTTAGCTGTTTTTTACGGAAATGTTGCATTATTCCAAACCGGAAGAAACACACGCACCGCTGAACAAAACATTATGCAACAAACGTAAAAGGTATTAGAACCAAACCAAGTGTACGGACAACAATATTATATACTTATAACTAATTATGTTATGGTGTGTTTATTGACTTAATATTTGCTTACCGTCACAGCAAAATACAGTTGAGCTATTGTTTTGAAAGTATTAACAAAAATAATGCGAATTATTTAATAAACGGTGCTCAATTGCATTCCGCAATACATTCGTATACCTTCACATGGCCCATTCGTAATCATGATAGTATCGATGGCGATGTCGCTCTCGTAGGAGCGTCCAACAGCTGCTTCGAAAGTGAACTGCACAAGGAACAGAAAACATAATTTTTATATGCTTGGATCAACGCGTGATCAATGTAGGGTAACGATAAGGAAGGCATGGCCCACTCGTGGTCTAGCACATTGCATGTACCAACGTTGCCTCATTGCATCATGGGTAAAGGAATACACAACGACAATCGCGATCTGCGTGTATGCAACACTTGACTAAATACAAGGAGAGGAGACAGTCCTCAGGCGACTGGCTCTAGCTGCGATGAATTCGCCGGATGTGCAAAACCGCCATATTGGTTCGATCGTGACAATTAATGTATATAATACATGTTTTAAACAATCACATATAAGAAAAATTAAATAGGCAGCGTGATACGATTTAACTGACGTGACATTGCTACCAAGAAACTACCCGCTCAGTTCTGATATCCACAATAACGTCAATGTGCATTATTACCAGTTCCACTCATTAGATGGCGCCACTGGAGCGATTGAGATTTGTTGCGAATCCCCGGAAGTTCAATACCGGAAGTAATATGTATTACTGGATTGTGAGCCTTCGTTGCACAACAGTTGGCGGCTTTGTAAGAAGCGTCGTTTTTAATACCGTGGCCGAGGAGTTTTGTCTCAATCAAACGGAAGAATGTCGCCAAACATCCTTTAATATAGTGCAAGACATCGACTACAAATTGGTAAGGATACCGGATTATATGACTGGTTTTCATGTCAGAAATCATTTTCAACACACCTGTATGGTTCCAGAAGCATACATTGTTTGAGTAAAATTGAGCCAGTCGTTCCCGGCATGCCCTGCGTATGTCCACGCCGGCCTGACGCCCAACAATGAGTCGTTGACGTAGAGCGTCAGACTACCCATATTGATGCCAAGCATGTGATAGTAGAACAACACGCACACATAGCCACGATGAGTGATGACAGGTGTCGAAAAACTAGAAGGAAACAGTAAGTTTCACACTGCTGTGTTGATGACGACTAAACTGTAATGACGTCGACTACTAGTATTGCGGTGACGATTATATAAGGGTTATATAAATTAATTAAAACAAAACCTTTAACCCTTAACATTTGTTGTAATATAATAATAATATAATATTTATCTACATATTTCTGTTACAAAGCTTTAATTTACGAATGATCAACAAGACTTCTGTCAACCTGGATAACAAATAGCTTATGTAAGACAAGGTTCAAGATTCAAAAGAAAACTACAAACTACACATGTACGATCATTATAAACACATTTTACGGCAATACAAGAAACTTTGAATTAAGCAACACACACGGACAGACATTGCAGAAGCGATATGATATAATAAATCACTATATGAATAAATTATAGCACCAGACGGGTGAGTTTATTATCATTACCGGGCAAGAGAGTGTGGTTTCTTGTCGCTAGCTTCGCAGTACATGTAGTATTCGCCAGAGTGCGCTGCCGTCGGACCGGTTTCAAGCGATGGGGTGGGGCCATTTCTTCGCAACCAAAACACGTCGCCTTGTTCTACTGTCACGCCACATGTGTCGTTGCCCTCGAAACTGCAGAAGAACACTGCGTCTGAAAATTAATCGCAGGTACATATTAACTTGATTTGTAACGTAATGAATGTATCTGGAACTGGCATGACTTACTCAATGACTGGGACATTCGTTAGGTGGGGCATCTATTTCACTACACTGAGAATCCCCATTCTTTGATTCGTTCTAAATATACATTTGTTTTTATATAACAAAACATTGTTAATTTGTATATACGCCAAATGTGTATAATATTACAACACATGTACGGTGTAGGATAATAAGGGAAGGCAGCGTTAGTTGAAGCACTGGGTTAGTTGAGCCACCCATGTTTCCCAGGAATCAACAGCAGCGAGATTTACATGGTACCACCCATTGACTGTTATTAGAACACGACTGACGTATAACAAGATTTAACAAGATTTAACAAGATTGCCATCTCGAACAAGTTCCAGATGGCAAGTGGACAAGGAAGCCATTGGCTTATCGAGAGTCCAACAATTTTCACATCTATGTGTAGCCCGCCCTTATCAGATATCTGTCAATTCTATTTTTAAACATATTCACACTACTAGCATTAACACAATCGTTTGGCAGTTTGTTCCATTCATTTATCACCCTCTGTGAGAATGAGTACTTTCTCATGTCCAACCTACACTGCTCCTTAACTAATGCTGCTTTGTGTCCTCTGGTTCTACTGCCTTCTTTAAGTTTGAAGAACATATTCCTATCAACATCCTCATAACCGTTCACTATTTTAAACACTTCTATTTGGTCTCCTCTTAGTCTCCTGGTCTCTAGTGTTGTCAAACCACATTGTAATAAGCGACTTTCGTAACTAAGGTCTCTTAATTCTGGAATCATCTTAGTTGCTCTTCGTTGTATTCTTTCTAGCTTATCTATGTCTTTTTTACGATATGGCCTCCATGCTTGAATACAATATTCCAAATGTGGTCTAACTATTGCTTTGTACAGGGGTACAATTAGATGTTTCTCCTTATACGTGATAGTTCTCCTAATTAGGCCTAGAATTTGATTTCCTTTCGAAGCAGCAATCCCACATTGCTCTGAAACTTTCATGTCAGCATTAAATATTACTCCTAAATCCTTTTCTTGTGTGGTTCTACCTAGTACAGCATCCCCCATTTTATATTCCTCATCCATATTTCCATGTCCTATGTGTATACATTTACACTTCCCAAAATTGAATAACATTTGCCATTTTTCTGACCATTTAACTAATTTTTCTAGATCATCCTGTAAACTTTGTTTATCTGTATCATTAGTAACCTTTCTGAATACCTTTGTGTCATCTGCAAATTTGAGTACTTTGCTAGATATGTCATCCTCCAAATCATTTATATATATTAAAAACAGTATAGGGCCATTTGTCACAGCATTCAGAAAATATGAGCTAAAAGTATGTTTTTTGGTGGTTTTCGAAACTTTTGGCGATTGTGATTAATGTATGCTGGTGTTTAAGCTTTTAACACATGTGACCCGACTGTATTGTCTGTGCACTTACAACTGGTTTAACTATGCACAGGGAAGAAGATTATTTACATCACTTCGCGCATTAATGAGAAACAAATTTAATTGTCGAAACGGGGCTAGTTGAGCCACCCAAAGGGCAAGGGATGGTTAGTTGAGCTACCCAAAGGGCAAGGGAGGGTTAGTTGAGCCACCCAAAGGGCAAGGGATGGTTAGTTGAGCTACCCAAAGGGCAAGGGAGGGTTAGTTGAGCCACCCAAAGGGCAAGGGATGGTTAGTTGAGCAGCGGTTAAAGAATTAAGTGTTATATGCCCAAAAATATATCATGGAATGTATTTTTCCGAAAAATTGGGACATCAAATAGCTACAACATATCAACAGTTAGTTACACTAATTGCGATTGGCATATTAGTCGCTGCGTTATTATGAAATATAAGTATTAGGCTTACGTAAATTGAACTAATAAAGCATTTACCCAACAACTTAGCTACATTGTGGCTCAACTTACCCCACACCATGTGTTAGTTGAGCCAGCTTACCAACCTTATTTGAATCAGCTGCATATAATTATATATGCATACTAGGTATATTATTTTATTAATATGACTGTGCCATATATATCAAAAAGAATGAAAAATGGCTCAAGGACTAACGCTGCATTCCCCTACAAAGTAATGTTGACATAGTTAGCATAACTTAGCTATTTTAGCCTGGTTTGTTTATGGCAGAGGAATGTCCACAATTCAGAAACGCCTCGAAGCACAAAAATACAGGGTCACCTAGCTGCAATTGGCTGACACTTACCCGTAGCATTCGGCAGTGTCTCTGTAGTGGTAACTGTTGGAGGGACAGTAATCTGTATCGATGTGTCAGATACTGTAAAGAAAAATACGATACTTAGAACCGTTCCCCTGCTACACTGCGCGCGTCACATCTATACAGTCAGGTCAATATAAGAGAATAAC